>VMKM01002278.1:0-79690 GCA_008360985.2 Macquaria ambigua
ATAACATCATGAATAAAATCATGAAGATAATGCACAGCAGCAGATGAAGTATAGTAGCAAACAGTCTGCGTACTGACAGTCGACAGTCGTGTGTAGATTACCGGGAGTTGTACTGATTGTAGAGTCTGACAGCAGCAGGCAGGAAGGACCTACGGTACCTCTCCTTCAGACACCGCGGGTGGAGCAGCCGGTCGCTGAAGGAGCTGCCCAGTGCTGATAGAGTGACCTGTAGGGGGTGGGAAGTGTTCTCCAGTAGTGATGATAGCTTGGCCACCATTCTCCTGCCTCCCACCACATCCACTGGGTCCAGAGGGCATCCAAGGACAGAGCTGGCCTTCTTTACCAGTCTGTCCAGTCTCTTCCTGTCCCTGGAAGAGATGCCACTGGCCCAGCAGGCCACCCCATACAAGATGGCTGATGCCACCACAGAGTCATAGAAAGTCCTCAGGAGCGCCCCCTGCACTCCAAAAGACCTTAGTCTCCTGAGCAGAAAGAGGCGGCTCTGGCCCTTCTTAAACAGAGCGTCCATATTGTCTGACCAGTCCAGTTTGTTATTCAAGTGAACACCCAGATACTTGTACAATCTCACAATCTCAATGTCCGTTCCCTGGATGTTCACTGGTGTAGGTGGAGGGAGTTTGCGCCTGCCGAAGTCCACCACCAGCTCTTTGGTTTTACCCGCATTGATCTGGAGGCAGTTCAGCTGACACCAACCCACAAAGCCCTGGGTCAGTTCTCTGTACTCCCTATCATCCCCGTCGGTGATGAGGCCGACAATGGCAGAGTCATCAGAGAACTTCTGCAGGTGACAGTTCGAAGTGTTGTGGGTGAAGTCCGCTGTGTAGAAGGTGAACAGGAAAGGCGCCAGGACGGTTCCCTGTGGAGCCCCTGTGCTGCAGAGAAGTGTGTCAGACACACATCACTCATAGCTAATAATATCAACTGTATTTCTGTTAGAAAGGCATGTGCTCCTAGCTAATAATATCAACTGTCTTTCTGTCAGAAAGGCTAGTATATTTATCATTCCTAGATAATAATATCAACTGCATTTCTGTCAGAAAGGCTAGTGCTCGTAGCTTTATCACTCATAGCCAATAATATCAACTGTATTTCTGTCAGAAAGGCTAGTGCTTGTAGCTGATAATATCAACTGTATTTCTGTCAGAAAGGTTAGTGTATTTATCACTCATAGCTAATAATATCAGCTGTGAAACTGATGAATATTTAGATTTGATGTCACAATTGGGTTTGGGTGTGGCACATCTGCTCTATAGCGCCCCCTAATTACTTTTAGCCTTCAAATGCAAACTCATGAAACTTGGCACACACATTCTAACCCGTGAGAATTTACAGCGATTGGGTTCATGCATGTTTACATGACATGGGTGTGACAAAATTGCTCTATAGCGCCCAAGAGCCCGTTCATTATCGCTTGCAGCTTTAATGGTATTTAGATTTAGACTTTATTGTAACAGAGGGAGATTTGTTTTCACAGCCAGTTCAACGCAGTATATTTTCCTGTTCTATGGTGAATTCATGTCTGTATTGTTATAGAACATCATAGAAAAGTGGTGAATGGTAAAACAAAAACAAACAGCACAACACTCCTTTGTATGTGGTTTTAACTGTGGACTTGTGAGGCATGTTAGAGGAGAATGCTGTTATGCTCGCATGATATGGGAACAACTGTCACATGGTTTGATTGCCTTTGAAAGTGTTTGTTCTTTTGAACCAATTGGAAACCATGACAGTTGACCACTGACAATTCTTGGTGGCTTTAATGACTTCTGATTAGCTTTTTCATGCTGCACACACAGTTATTTAAGTTCATGTCTTCAAGGAAACCAGACACTGTAATGTTAACCACAAATGAAAGATCCACAAAGTTTGTTCTGCTGTGACTTTTTAAAGGACAAATTGGAATTGATTGGAATTCCTGCTGCTTAGATGCTTTTTTTATCTTGCACATAAGTGCTTTCACATAACTGCCCAGTGGTTTAATTATGTCATGAGGTATTTGCAGACACCCATTATGTTTTGTGTCACTTTTGTCTTAATTTCCACCTGTAGTCAGTTTACAAGGACTTTACCCTACTTCATGGCATTTTTATCCCCTAAAAATAAATTAAGTGGTTAGTTATCCTTCTCTTTTGTCTGTGATTTTGTTTAGTTTTAATGAAACTGTTGATGACAGACAAACATTTGCAAATTCAGAATTAATTATTTGCTTCCCACCTGGCATTGTGAATACTCGTGCAAGTGGATATTTGTGTTGGACTTGGACTTGGATTGGCCTATTGGAGTCATTTATTTGTTATAATATCACCTAACCTTGGAGCATATTATGGAAAACATGATTGATCTTTATAAGTTGCCATCATAAAATGAGCAAACTAACTTGTTTTGTCAGAAATGAAAGTATCATCCCCTAGACCTGACTTTATGTGTTTGGTGGTGACGTCAGAATTCAGGATGTTTCCGAGAGGGAAGATCATTGCCAGGTAGCATTTACAACCTGACAGGTGAGGTAAATGGTATTTTCAGGTGGAGGGCTCCTCTCCACTGTCTTTCTCGTTTGATGTGAATGCAGCATGTAGATATTCATCTCCTGTAGGCTGGCCAGGCACTTCTATATATATTATATATTATATTATATATATGTCTTTATACGCACACACAGTCTTTCCCTATCTGACACTCGGAAGGTTGAAATCCCCGACAGCTCACCTCCTGCTGTTAAAACTCCCTAAAGCTGCTTTCTTCCCCAAGAAAAGCACTTTAATGGTTATGTGTGTCTGAGTGAGTGTGTGTCTGCGTGTCTATCTTGCAGTCAGCAGAATCAGTCTGTTTTAAAACTAGACGGCCAGACAACCTACTGCAGCCAACTTAGTCAGGCTGCTACAGGATGACATATTGTGTGACCTAACTTGTGCAGTCAGACACACATTTGTTTTGGACGGAGTCATGCACTGGTGACTGCACACATGTTGAACTTACACTTGCACATAAATACAAAATTCTCTTATCGATTTGCTCTTTGTGTCACGCGCATGCGCACAGAAACACAAATTACAAACAAACTCTTACTTTCTGTCACACACTCACATTCTCACACAGCAGCTTTGGGCTAAGATTCTCCAGACACAGGGAAACCTGCCAAGCCAGTAAGAGTTCCATCAATAACCACTTTGTGACATAAACACACACGTACACACACACACACACACTAAAGACCTCACCGGCTGGCTGATGGGATGGAATGGGACAGAATGAATCCCCCTAAGGAGCTTCTTCTATTGGGCACCGGAAATCCCTTGGTCTCCTCCTGTTACCTCTGTGCTGACTCAGCAGCACATTTAACACACACACAAACAAAAACACACACTCACTTCATTCTTCATTATCCTCATGGGGATACTCAGACATCCTGAAAGTAAGACGGTTAATTCTCCTCACCAGACACTTGCCAACATCGGAAGCAGGAAAGTTCCACCTCAGTAAACCCATTATTAGTACAGGAACAGCTCGCTCTAGCTTGTACAAGAGGTACAGGATCATTACAGTCAGTGGTATGGAAAGGTGAAATGCCCACAAACGTTTGGACTACATTAACATAGACTACCAAGACACAGGTGTACTGAGATCTTCAGAAATGGAGTGGAGAAAAGAGAGAAAGACCCCGGTGCTGTGGTAAAACCACTGCATCCAGGGACAAAATGAAGGAACAACTGTCAAGATACTATCTTAAAGTTTTCAGGTCAATATAATTTATTGATCAATATAAATGATAAGATATATCCACTTGGATGGAACATTGGTCCTGATTGCGCTTTAGATTTAGAATAGATTTTTTTTTTGTTAGATGCTTGACATTTCTTTGGCATGTCAGCATCAAGAGGTAACTGATGAATTTTTAGTACTTTGAGAGCCAGAAATCCTGCAGGGTGATGTCAGTAAGCTATACCAAGCATTTCCCTGTTTTCCAACCTAGTCAGTCTGTGGAGCCTATGCAAAAACACACAAAAGCATAGCAAATTTTCCAGAAACAGTGGATTGTATTTTGATCTTTTTGCTCTCCATTGTGACAATGAAAATGAATTGTTTAGGGAGTGCTCACACCTTGTCATACTTAATTGAATATCATAAGACAGATAGAAAAACACACACATACACTCCTCTACATTTACATTGTGTCCCCCTGAGGGCCCGTCTTTCGATAGAGAGGGTCTGAGTACACGTGTTGGCCTTGGGCTTCCCATCTCAGTTTTATTGCTCTCTCTCTCTTTCTTTCATCCCTCCACCCCTTCTCTTCCTCTCCGTTGCTGTCAGCTCGTTAATGTGAGTGAGAACCTGTCATCTTTGTCTTCTGAATGGCTGACCATAAAGATGATGAGTGGACTTGGAGTTTTGAAGCCATACCCTTTCACCCGCCTAGGTGATGATGTCTCACCATTAGAGGCAGTGCAGTGGTGTCGAAACGGCATCCGCTAGAAATATTCCTCATTCACTTCTGATTGGCTGAGCAAACTTTGAAAAATGTCAAATACTGATATAAAACAACACGAACCTTATAATTACAAGTCAAACTGCTGGTTATAGTTGTATTCTTATTTTACCTCTCCTTTAAAAAGTCGATAAAGCACTAACTGCTGTGTTTTGCGATACATAGTACAACTATGTGTTGGACTAACAAATAATCTTGGAAATCACTAGAGTACCAAACTATGGTGGAATTAATTAATTGTGGTGATCAGGTTGATGTCAGAAACACTGTGTATTAGTAATCCACTTGAATGGCTGTTCGTAAAGCCTTAAATGCCTGCTTTCACTTACACTAAAGAAAAGAAAATACAGTAATAACAGGTGAATATAGTTTTATGTTAGATGGTTTAAACATGAGTAAAGTTGTGCTCTTGAACACCATAGAGCATAATATTGACAAGTGCTTAAACTGGCCAGCTCAATTATTGTTCACTGTTTATTTCCCATTCCCAGGCTCTTTACCTGTGTGTGTCTGTCTCTTGGCAAAGCTGGCAGTCATTACTGCCTGTGTGAGTGTGTGTTTATGTTCTGGCTGTCTTATTGACTTTTCATTTTTCTAAGTGCATGGTGCTGATAATGAATGCTCTTTCTCTCCAAGCAGGAGAGGTATTTGTGGCACTCATTACCCTTGTGTATTTGTGTGGGTTATTTTATGGGGGCAGTTTTAAAAAAGTGGATCCGCAGAAGTCAAACGCATTTTGGAAAGAGTAAAGAAAAGTGATTGTGGATGTATCTGCATGTGTGTTTGAAAAGTTTGATTTTGGGAAGTGAGAGTGTGTGTTAGTGTGTGTCTGAGACTGTGCTTTGGACAGTGAGAGGGTCATTCACTCATACAGTACCTGCCATAAAAACAACCCCCCCAACTTTAAAAGTGACTTTCAGCACTCAACTTTTCCCTGTCTCCCTTTTTCATCCTTCATTCAACACACTCATGCACATTCCCTGTCTTTCTCTTGCCCTTTTCCTATTCTTTCCTCCTTTGCTCCCTATCTCATCCTCTCTTCCACTATTCTGTTGTATCATTTTTACCTTTCACTCCCCCTTTTTTAATCATGCATGGACCTCATCTCTTATTGAACCAATGAATTCCCCGCTGACCTTGTTACCTTCTCCTTAACTCTGGCTTACATTTATCACTTCATTATCTTTACCCTCTTACACTAATTATGTTCCCTTTTATCTAGGTGGAATCACTCACCTCGTTTCTCTGGCGTTCGGCTGATGTATCTCAAAAAGTGGATTGTCAAAGCAGAGAAATTAGGGATTGAAAGGCAAAGGCCTTAAAGAGTAATAGATGGTTAATGATTGGTGGTAAAAGCGGGGTGAATTTCCCGAGAGAAAGTCAAATTCTGTCATTTATTTGTGAAGTTAAGACTCTTTATGGGTGGATTTATGGATTTATAGCTGTAGAAATGTAAGAATATATAAAATCGAATCATATTTTGTTTTCACTCATTCTCAGAAACATGGCATTGCTCTAGCAGTTAAACAGTTGAATGTCGGCTAAAATTGGTTTCTGATTAGTGTGCAGAGTGAGCACTTGCAAAGCCTTGCATAAAATTCAATTGTTCCATTACACACAGTCTAATTATGAATCTACATCTTTGCAAATCCCCCTCTGAGAAACAAATGATGTACATAACAATCATATTTCGTAGTGATCACATTTTCAGCTAGAGCGAGATCTTTCTGGCTTGATTTGGCTGGCTGAGAAACACAGAGCTACTAAGTAGTCTAATTTTATCTCTCTCCCTCATCCAATCAGCGAAGTTCAGACAGCACATCTTCCTAATTTTATACTGCCTCTCTATGATCAAATCAATGGTTTTAATGAGGCAATTAAAAATACATAGAGCTGAGCATTAACAAATTGGAATACACTTAAGGGGCCATCAAGGACTCAATAAAGGCATGGATTTACTGCCATTGTTGTCATATGATTGCACTTTAATTGCACAAAGGCTAATTGTCTGCATACCGTTTTGGTTGCAATATGGCAAATATTGTTTTCATCACTTGTTCATATATGTGGGTATGTTTGTTGTATGGAATGTATTTAATGGACCATATGAAGTCATCCTTCGGCACCAGTGAACCATAGGCGTCATACTGTTTGCTGGTGGTTGGACACAATAATAAAATGACAGATATATAGCACTTTAAGCATGAGAGCACTCTCCTTGCCTCTGGCACATACAATAAAAGATGTTTGGAATAGATTGTGATGGTGTTTATCATATTAAATATAAGAGACTATTTCCATTTTCTTTTTCTTTTTAAAGCAGCTTAGTAATCAAACCACTTTCAACTATCATAGAAGTGTCCATCATTGGATGTGCTTTATTGATATCGCACATACTCCCCGTTCCTCTAACAACCCAGTTTATGTTCATACACTTGATAACACAAGATACAGTCATGGACAAAATAACAGACAAATATGACAATATAGGGCAATTGAATATAGTAGATTTGCACTATAAAACTTCAAAAAGCTTATAATGTTTGTTTTTTGCATTAGACTGTCTCAGAGACATTGATTCAATTTTGTAGAAATTTATGATGTGATAGTTTGTGGTGTTGTTTTATTGGATTGTGTTATATTGTAAGATGTACCTTTTGTTCAGTCCACTGTCTGTAGCTGCAACACATTATGGGCACCGGAAAATGTTTTATCTTTTGATAAAGTATGTCTTGAATAGATCATTGCAAAAGCAACAAGATTATTTTACTGTTTATGCATTGGAAGGAGTTATACGACCATGAACAATAACCATCTGTTTTTTCTGTGTTCAATAAAAGGACATTAAAACATCAGAAAAACACTGCTCGGTGACATAAGTAAAATAAGAACACTGTCGCCTTCAGGCAATAAGGAAGACTTTATGTGTGTTTATGAGCGTGAAGTGTTTATTGCAAGGATAGCAAAAACGTCCCTTTTATTGTTTGACATAAAGCAACAATGTACTGTCAGTCTCTCTTACCATCCAGCTTCACATCTGCACAAAATCACTTTGTCAGGAACTGAGAAAAGTAGTTTTATAATGCCATCGCTGTCCATGCAATTCTTAAATTTGCAATCATCCAACCAAAAAGTGTTCCAACTTGCCCCAGAGGCCAATCAAAAAGGATATTGGTTAGTATTTCCTAGATGTGATACAGTGTTAGCTTGAGTCCAGCTTGATAACCAAACTGAAGTTTACAGAAGTTTTCCACCGACAATAGTGCAAAATGACAAAAAGTTTTCTGTGGAACACACTAATGTCGAATAGCATTTTCTTTTCCTGCATTGTCTGTGTTAAAAACATGAATAATGCAGAGTGCACCATGGTTGAAGAATCTGCCACAAGGTCAGAGCAATGACTCAGTATTCCTTTAGGCACGTTTGGAAAACAAACATTTATAACTGTATGCATTTTAAATTAAAGGATAGAATGCCCAAACTCCCTTCTAGACTTGCATTCAATTTTGAACACCACCACTACATCCCCTTAGGCACTATTGCCATGTTGTTTGCATTTTAGGCACTTGGCTGATGCTGTTATCCAAGGGGGACTTTCAATAACTGTAAATAGTGGAATATGTTAAATAAATCTTTGTAATTGTGAGTTGCAGAGTCATAAAAGAGTGCAAGGAACATTCATGTAGTAAGTTAAGTCAGACATCATCGATGCTCTGCAAAAACCATTTAATGTGAGCACCACGCTGCCTAAAAGCAGGTACTGTAAGTTGGCACTAGGCTTTTATTGCAAATGTAAAGGTCAATTAATAAAATGTCTCAGTTAAGGCTCACTAACTCATATTTAAATGCAAGATTATTATCTCTTGCAGCTTGCATTTGCCATGACTTCAGGATATTAATGTAATTATGTTCACAGAGGCATGTAAGTCACTAGAAAGCAATAAAGATCAGATATACCCTCCAGATAGTTTTTTTTATTTTTTTTATTTATTTATTTTGATGTCATTTTCTGTTTGTTTTTGTGACTGATTACTGTGTCACTTGAGTGAAAAACACACCTGTGCAGGCAGCACTAGAACCAGAAGTGAGTAGTGTTTCATGAAGTAAGTTTTTACCAGTTTAGTGAGGCTTACTTTGGTAAATAAGGTTCAGTTTCATATAAGTGTGTTACATAAAGCAGGTTTAATGAGTTCAACTTAAGTTACCATGCATCGCTCCAGACAAGCCTGATCCTACAGACACGTTTGTTTTCAGGCTTAGCTTCACCTTGAGCTTAGCTGGTCAGTTACAATCTATCAACGTAATGCAACGTTTCCTCCAAGTTTCCTTCTAGTCCTTCATATTTGTGTACTGTGAAGTACACGACTGCAGCTTATGTCAAATGTGTCAGTGTGACACAGGCTGCAGTTATTTCCCACCTAATATACAGAGCTCAGACCTTCGGCAGGCTAAAGTACAGTATGTGCACAGTATTCACAGTAGTCAACTTTACTTTGCTTTTAAATGCACTAGCATTTTCTTGCTTTAGGCTACTTGAGTATATTATCCATGGACTTGAACCCAAGATGACACATTTTCAATGTGAGCACTGCAGAGTTTAGCAGCATGAAGATCATCTCTACCTGTGTCTAGCTGAGTGTACTGTATGTGCACTGGTGGTCTCTAATGTGCTCTGTAGCCATGAACATCTCAGCTCTCTCTTTATGTCCTCATTGTGAAGTGATAGATCAGATCATTAATAGACCAGACTTAATTTAGTCTAATCACATCAGCTCTGAGTTGTCTAAATAAAACAGCATCAGTCTGCTTAAGTAAGACTTTTTACATGAGCAAACACATACAGAGAAGACCTGATCATAATCACAACAGTGGTCTGCATGTAGACATATTCACTGTGATGGCTGCTGCAAATCATCATTGTCTAGACAAAGGAGCAATGCATGACCAAGACAAGGAAGAGAATTAGAATGCATGTATGAAATAATGTATGGGATGCACAACACAGGACTGATTTGAATCACATCAACATTAATTTTAATAAGATTCCCTTTAAAGGAAAATCTTCAGCTGATCTTCAGCTAAGGGGAGGGAAAGATAATTAAATTAAATTAAATTTAGTTTACTGAATAAGATTTTCTGTTTTCATTTAAAGTAGGCTCAAAGCTAGCAATATCACTAATTGTGTTAACGCTGACAGTAGTTGTTTGGTTGTGTTTTAGGGCTCTTAATTCCATAGGAATATGTAGAGCTGCGTGGCACAACCTTTCCTGTCTTTTCATCTTCCCTCCATCCCACAGCCCTGACTCCAGAGATCAGGTTGATTAATGTAGATGACAAACGGCACTCATTTATCTCTCCCTCTGTCTCTTTCTCTCCTCCCTTACTCTATTAATGACTGTAATCAACTCTAAATAAATAATTTGTGTCCCTCAGTGCATGAATCTTACCCTCCCACCTGTGGCAAATTCAAAAGTTGAATTTAAAAGTGCTTTGCGATGCAGTTTCTTCCACTCTCCCCCAGTATTTCCCTCTCCTCCCTTTAACATCTTTTTCCTCATTTATCTTTGTCTGTTTCTTTTGAGAGACACCTTGAAGAGATTAAAGGTGTCCTGTGGTGCAGCAGAGGGCCTGTCTCTCTCTTTGACTGGTAGAAACACAACGATGTGGTGACCATCTTATTTCCTGCTGTTGCATCATGGCCATGTTGCATGCTGTATATTTTCAAAGGGCCAAAATAATACAGTTTCTTTCTCTTTTGCCCCCTTCTCTCTCTCTGTTATTGTCTTGCTCCTTGAACAGCGCAGTATAGCACTCAAAGCTCTCAAAGTTACAGTGGCTCACTTTAAACTGCAGTCAACTAATTTTGCTCAGTTGACTCAGAACTTGACGCTTAACTGTATCTGCAGTGCTCCTTATGCATGAGGAAGGAGGGTTGTTGAGTGGCTGAGGTTCCGACAAGGACTGTGGGCCATTCTCCTTTATTTTTGGTGTCTGTGATGTCTTTTCACCAAAGATACACACACACACACACACACACACACACACACCTACACACACACACACACACACACACACACACACACACACACACACACACAGCCTGATTAAAGTGTATGGTCATTTTTGAAGCTGTAGTTAGTGGTGGTTTTGTATATGTGTCCATCCCTATTTACAAACACAAGGGGAAAAGAATAATAGAAACAGCTCTTAATATATTGCAACACTAGTAGGTACAGCCTGAATCAGCATATTTCAGGGTCAACACAACTGAACAATATAAGCTTCTTTAAGGTCGGATTTATTGCAGGGCTGTTGTACTGCACTGTCAATATACAGATAACTCACACCCGAGGCATTTAACAAACAACAGTATGAAAACCTCTTAAAATATAAAAAACATAGTTATTGAAGAAAGAACACATTGTCAAATAAAAGTAAGGTCAACTTACAGGGAAAAAAAGGAATTAAAAAGTAGACATTTTCTGGCACTTTTGCAGTGTCATTAAGAGAAAGAGATAATGTGATACATTACTCAGCAGTAACATTCAATTAAATAGGACTTAACTGACAAAAAAATGCCAGCAAAGACACTTTGAGGGAACTGCAGTATGGCTCATCAAGTGATCTCTGGTGTATAAAATGAGTCCCAGAGAGAAGCATGACAAATACCAGCATTTATAAAAGACTGTCTTGCAACAAGTATTGTAGGAGTGCAGTGCAGTGCTGCTTAGTGTATACAGTATTCTGTATGTTTTGTCTGAACTATGGAGGAATATTGTATTTTTGTGTTTAGTTGTTTCAGGTTTGAACTGCTCATTAATTAAACAGAAGTTGTGGTGGGACATCCTGGTAGCCTCGTGAATAAGACGCATATCATACAACCACAATGTCCCTGGTTCAATTCCAGCCAGGGATATCTTTTAATTCTGGTGTATGAGCTACCTTTTATTACCACTTTTGAGTAAAAGTTAACAGCAAATGAATAATCTTATCTCGTTTTATCAACCACCCAGACCTCAGTTTTTGTATCCCACGCCATAATACCAAAAGGTTTTGCTTTATTTATTACGTATTATATTGTGTTATTATTTGCTTTATTTCAGATGGCCTCCCTTTCTCCCCCACTGACAGTATTAAAGTGTAGGAGTAGGTAGGAAAAGTCTCACTTTTGAGCAAAATCAAAGCTCTGGTGAAACATAGCCTGTCTGGAGTCCATAAAAGTAGCTGACTGTTACTGTCTGAAACATTTGAGGTTGCATGAGATTACAACATTTTATTTACATTCAGGGGCCCATAATGAGTAAAACACCAATACAATAAAACACAATGGTTCATGTAGGCATCTAGCAAAAGGGGAAAGGTGAAGAGTGAGCATAATAAAAGAATTGTGCATTTTGTGCATTGCACATTAAATGTTTGCTTCTGGACGTTGTCATTGACATTGGCAGAGTGACACTTTGTTAATTGATTATGATGGTTGTTCAATTCCAACTTCGCTTGATCGCTGAAGCGTTATTATTTCCAAAAAGAAGACGGAGAGACATTTTTCTCAACATTTGATTAAATATTTCTACACATGTGCCGTGCATTGCGTAATGTGGTTTGCACAAATGCCCCCTTAGGAACATTTTTCCTCGCAGAACACACAAAAGAGCCCACTGGGCTTTTGAATATTCATTAAATTTGACATTCTAGACAGGAGGGGAACTGACAAGCATATCAACCCGACTCACTCAACAGAATGCTCATCTTAATCCACTGATAAGCCTTGCCATGTTTGAATAACTAATCAGGAAGTTTAGTGAGTGAAATCCAGTCAAAGCTAAAATTATTCACCTGACAGAGAAAGTTATTTAGCATTGTTTAAACATTTTAACTGTAGATATAAAAGAAAAGGACAGGAATTGTCTCCACTATTCACGCTATCCATCTTGTTGTATATTGCAATCACTATTTATATATACTACTCTGTGAAATGATTTGCATCATGGTCTCTTGTTTTCTGTCCATCCCTGAAATGTTGTGTAGCATACAGTAGCTGTGCTAGTCTCTGCTTGCTCTGGTTCATTGTTTGCATGATTATTAATTAACACAGAGATATGCACATACACATTCAATAGTTTGCATACATGAATAAGAAACCTTCCTTGTGGTCACATCACTAAGAAAGAGAGTTCATTTGGCAAGTGTGTTTGTATGTGTCTGCGCGGGTTGATGATCATTGGAGCATAGCCAAAGGGAGGCTTAATGCCAATATAATCTTAGGGAGAGTTTGCTGCTGGTGTTAAGTTGACAGAAATTTCAAAAACACTGTTAGCAAAGTTTCTTCTCAGGGAAACAAATGCAGATTTGTGCCGGTCTGAAGTCCTTCAGTGTCTGATTTGGTGTGAGTGTGCATGTGTGTGTCAGAGAGGGAGAAGGAGCTAGTATCTCCAGCTGTAATTGTGCGTGTTTGTGTGCTAGTGTGAATGTGAGGGCACAGACACCAAGGCACTTGCACCCCAGTTGGATCTCTGGATGCTGTAGCACAGTGTCTGTTAAACAGCTCATACCTATAGCACTCAACACATTTTGCCATCCAACTCTCGGAAGCACATACACCCACGCGTACATGTGCATATGTAAAAATACTTAATCCTCTGTCTCTATTTTTCTGTTTGTAGACATACTGGACAAGCAACACAATGTGCATATCCAACGACAAAGTCTTCATAGCTTAACATCACACATTGCATAAATGTATAAATGTGAGCCAATATTGGTCTGTATGAAAATGAGAATTTATCACTAGAATCATCATACAGTAAAGGACAATAAGGAGTATGTCACAGCCTCACATTTCTTTGAAGAGGTAAAGGTTAAGTTTTAAAGATGCCCTTGCACCTTCTATTATTGGACAAATACTTTCAGGTCAGCTATTATGGCTCAAGTTGTAGAAAGTAGATTTTGCTGATGCCCCTGCTGAAAAGGCCTGAAGTCCCCCTGACCTTTTAGTCTAGACTATGTAGCTGTTGAATATGGGCCCTGTCTGGAGATCCCAGAATGTACTTCAATTCATAAAAGGTGAAATGTGATTTAGCCAATGGCCAGACCCAGCCAAGCATTAAAAGCTGCAAGAGAAATCTTAAAAACAGCCATAAAATCCACATTTAACCAGTGCAAGGACACTAACGTTTGAGTTATATAACCTCATCTTTTACTTAAAAGCCTTAATACTGCATCTAGCATATTGCCAGAATTTTGAGACAAAATATGATCGACTTTCCCTATATAGCCAAAGGACAAAACGTGTTTCTTGGCTGGATAATATATTAGCATTTACGTGTGCAAATATGCATGGCCAGAGATGTATGCAAAAACTATTCAAGACCAGACACACACTTAGAGACCAAATAATTACATGAATGTCACATACTGTTTCACCCACTCCTGTGATCTCTCATCTCCAGGAGTGTGAGAGAAGGATACTGAGGGAAAGAAAGGTGAGGGTGGTGCGGAGGCATGATTACAAAGCGCATTGAAGCTATTTTTAATTAAAAATTCATCTTGACCTGTTTGTGAAAATCAACCATGCAGTGTTTACTTGGCTTAGCCACGCTCTTCCCTTGTACCTATCCCCCAATCCTTTTACAGTGTCTTCTTGCGTCATATCCCTTCATTGCTAGAAGCCCTAATTTAAAGCTTTGAATTAAAAATCCAGGGTAGCAAACCCATATAACTTTATTATGGCCTCAGTGCTTTAATGTGCAGTAGTAAAAAAGTTACACCGGGACCATTTTAATGTCCTCTTTTCGTTAATTACAGAATACAAATTGGAGAACTCATAATTCCCTTGAAGTATGTGAAAAGTTTAATAAATGATTTCTTTTGTTTTTACCCTATTTTAATATATGTTCATAGCTGAGTTGCAAGAACAAGAGAAGGACCTCTCTGACAGAGGCAGAGTTAGTTGTAAGTTGTGATGAAAGGAACCAATAAATGCAAAAAAGTGACCATCAGGGGCAGGCTAGTTTAGGGAATCATTCTTCAGGTGGGTAAAACTGAGTTGGAGACGTGAATTGGAAGCACTTTCTCCAGCCTCAGCATCCAAACTGACATTGATGTGCCCTTGAACATGTAATAGAAACCTCTGTTGAGTCAGTGGAGCTTTCACAGGCCCAACAGTACAAGGCTGTAATAGCCATTTCCTTGCAGTACTAGTGTGTAGACCTCCTTCCTTCTTTTACCACCACCGACCCAAACAATTACCTTCTTACACATCCAGCAGAATGTAAGTCCAACATCCACTCTCTTATAAGCTCTGCTTTGGTTTCCACCAATTTCTTAGGGATTAATCTGGCTTTTTAGCTACTAAATGCTCCACTGTGTTCAACAGCTTGTTGCTAACTCCGCCTGTCATTTGGTGCTGGGCAGGTAGCATACAGTGGATTTATCAGAGCTTTTTCAATAAAAACATCTGCCTTCATCTGGAAACGAAGCTGATGGCATTAGTGAGACTGATTTAAAACAGTTAAGTTGTAAGCCGTAAAAACCAAAACAATGAGCGGAAAGACGCTATAAAGGTCTGTAGCACTGAAGGGAATTGCAGAGTCAGGTGGTAATTATCTGTTGGTTCATCACTATGAACATCCTCTTTCGCATTACCCAGAGTCATCTGACCTGTTGTTAATATACAAATACTGATTAGAGCAGCTTTAAAGTAAACATTTTCCTCTTAACAAATGTCCTTTTTGATACTCTTTGTCTCCAGTATAGGCCCCTGTAACATGTAGGTGCTTCTCTCAACACGTACAGAAACTACATATTACATTGTGCTTGTTAACAAACGAATGCCCTTTAGTTCTTTATGAATATGAGGTAAGGATGGGGACATAAAAACCACAACCATCACATGAAAATTCATAGGCAAGGAAACATTTTGATAATAATACATATTTCACTTCCTTTTAAAACTGATCAAAGAAAAACAAACCTTTGGAGAAAGTACTTTTCAAACTGATACTGTGAGTTTGATAGTGTAAAGACACTTTGGTCTCATACCAATTTCAGATCAAGGCAGATTGTAGAATATCAGTTGCATTAACTTCTGACCAACTAATTAAGTTTCATCACTTTTCCCACACTGGCATACATCAGTGCAAATATTGCAGAAACAACTGGTAATGACCTCAAAATGTTTTAGTTTCTACAAGTTCTGGTATAACAGTATTGTTGAGCAGGGATGTGTTTGGAACTATATTTGCCGACAGGGGTTTTGTGTGAACCATGACAACCAGAAATAAACCTGTAAATGCAGGCTGGTATGAATAGGCAAAAGTGAGTTGAGCATGCATTCATTATCCCAAAATAAATGCAGTGTTTGTGTTTCAAAGTGGTAATAAACTGAACACAGTGCTGTAGCATCATGGTTAAAACATTAAAATGGCTGTGATATCTGCAGGGCGCCCCAATGGCTCAGCAGACTGAAGCTCATGTCACATGTTGAGAAGTTAAAACATTCAGAACTGACTCAGGACCTCAGTCACATGCACTGCATTGCAATGCTTCTCTGTATCGCAATTTCTTTCTCAAGCACCTCTCTTCATCAGCGAGATATTCTAAAAGCTTTATTATTACTGAAGGATCCTGCTGAGGGCCCTTGTGACAACAGAGGAGATCCTGTCAGGAAGTGATTATTTAAATCAGTGCATCAATTAACATGTCTGCCTAACGAGGAGTCCTGTTGTTATTGGTGACAGCAGAATTACTTTGGTGTTATCAGTTGGAGAGACATTCGCAGGAGCAAATTAATTGACCAAAAAACACTTAATTTAAACAGAATTAACATTAGCTGCCTGCAGATTGCTGACAAGATGAACCAAAATGATTAGATAGTTATTATTGGACAAACCACTCCCCATGTTGTTGACAACTAAATGTGTAAAATGTGTATAACTACAAGAGACATTTAACGCAATGAAGTTATGTAATTTCAAAGTGTCAATATTGTATTAGGTTTGCTGCGGATAGCCTTGATATTCCATGCTTTTTATGCTTTATTCTTTTCAGTGTTATCAGTGTTAACAGACATTCAGAACAAACATTTCAGAAGTGACTACAGCTATGATAAGCCTTTCTTCCATTTTGCAGTTTAGAGGATTACTGACTAACACATCAATTAGAACTAAACTCAAAAGAAGTTTCACAGCATTAAAAAACATAAAGTGAACACATCTACCGTTTAATTTCTAATTGCAACACCGCATCACTGTTCACTTGCATAATGCATAACTGCTCAGCGGAGATGTTTCCACTCTCTGCCAGTCCTTTTCTCTAAGCGATCTTTTGAAACGAATAACTTCTGGCCACTTTGTCTCACGTTGTTGCTGCTGGTGTGAGCGCACACATATAGAGCACCACGTTGCTTGGTGTTCACTCCACAAACATTTTTTTCTTCCCAGGTTCATTTCAATGTAGCGTTAAAGCCATAAGAACAATTCTTATGTAATCACACATTACAGCCCCATTGAACAGAGAAGAAGTCATAATACTGGAGCTAAAGACCAGATCGTTTTAAGATAATCTTTCATACCTTTGTATTATTTTGAGGAAAGCCTGACATTGACCTAGGTATTTGTTAACAGTTGTTGTCTCCAAAATAGGCATTAAATAGGCATTAAATTATAAACAGTCACATATTGTCTTTCATAACCTCTTTGTCTGAGGCTACTGCTCTTCTACAGTATATCTGAAATGTGTCTGGTGTATGAGAACTTTTCTTAAGCTTTTTCAAGTTCTCACTATCATTGAAGTTGCCCATCTTCTGCTGTTTCAGAATCTTTTGTGCATCCCCACTGAGAAGACAAGAAGACACATTTCTGTGAATAAAACACAAATCTTTGGAAATATGCTGACCTGTACCCACGTTAAAAATCTGCACTACGAGCTGTATTATAGGACAAGAGCTGAACAGCCAAAGAGAACTGGCTAGATGTCTGAGACAGCAACTAGCACAGCACATCTCCAATTTAAACCAGCTTCACTTTCTCTTTATCTCTCCTTCTCAAACTTAAACCCCCTTTTTTTCTTTCTTTCATTCCCCTCTCACCATACTTCTCCCATCTCTAACTGTCAACACCCCCCTCCTCCATCTCCTAAGTCTTTGCATACATTTGTAACACACATACACACACCTTGCTTTAGGGTGAGCCTTTCACAACACAAATCTCGATTGCTTTTTCACACAGTGAGAGGCGTGTGAGAGGCTTAAGGAGGGAGAGATAGACAGGATAAAGACAGGGAGAGGGAGATGAGAAAAAGAACTTAATCCCAGATTGATGGCTGCTAATAAAGTTTGATTATTACTGACAAGGCACTCTGGGTTTCTAATTGACACTTGTAATAGCCTGGGAGCCCAGACAGTGAAGGAAGGGGATAGGGATAGGGAGAGAGACACTTTTCTTTAGGCTCAGCAGGGTTGGAATAGCCGCACATCACACTCCAAACCACAAAATGAAGGGAAACATGGATGAACAAAATGAACAGAAGGTAAACTGCCATCGTGACCACTGTTGGTAATTTGGCAACTTCATCAGTAGATTTAGCAACTATTTGGAACAATGTCAATGTTTTGTCTGTTGTAGCAATTGGCAGTGAATAATAGACAATGCTGATGCGTGCTACAGTACTTGCTATTAGATAACTGATCCATAGACAATAGCCACTTACCTCCCCTAAGAATGGGAATAATAGTAAATATATTCATATGCAAATTCTGGTGATTTAACCTTCTTCACATACATTATATTGTTGCCTTTCATAGAAAAGCATAGCTAAAAGTGGCCTGGACCGATGTTCAAGTATTTGTTCATGTGTTTCCTACTACTACTGCTGCTACTACTGCTACTTACATGGCCCCATTGGGATGATAGTGTTGCTCTGTGTGTGCTGTGAAAGAAGGCTGTTTGTTTGTTAACACATTAGTCAAACTATGTCAGCTTGTTTTCGAGTTCTTTAGTGTTTTGGTTTCTTTTGGTTTCAGAGGACTTGCATAGAGACGGGGGAAAAAATGACACCAGCATAGATCCTCCATTTTCTTTGTCATTTTGTGGCACTAACAGAGTGTTTCCTGCAGATTACCAAAGCACTGCCAGAGAACCGATTTCCCTTCAACTTTTTTTTTTTAAGGAGGAAGGGGTTTTTATTCTTTTATTTAATACAGAGTCATGTCCCTCCCTCTTTTCACTCTCGGTCTACTTCATTTTCATTGTCTAATTATTGTACTTCTTTGAACATGCACATTTCACGTTGTTCACCATGTGTAAATAGAATGGAAATGTGTTCATTACTGTTAAAAGGGAATTTCTGGAATGAGTACTTTCACATGAGGTAGAAACTGAGTCATTTGTCCAAAATATTGTCCTCAACATATTCTAAATTTGCTTTGTCACAGCCCGCATTTCTCTCTTTCTTTTCAAGGATGTTTTTTTTGTCCTCAAGTCAAAGTCATAAAGGGAAATGTAATTTAATAATTTCACAGGGTTTTACAAGTTTTACAGGGACTTTACAAACATTATGCTGCCACCCGAGTACAACTGAAGTGAATGGAATTCAGTGCATGGCACTTCAAGCATTGAAAAATACTTTTAAAATTTTAACAGCAACATCTCTTTCCAGAAACAGTCACCCCTTTACTTTGGATGATCCACTGAGCAGACTGTCAACACTCATATTGACTGTTTGTTCAGTAGAAAGTTGTTTAAACAAGAATTGTTGGAACACAGCTTGTTCTGTGGATTATCCAGATTAAGTGGGACATTGTTCCACTGACAAAACAACAACCACTAACATATCACAACAGCATGGATCATGTTAGTTGTCCCAATATCTTTACAAATATTGCACTCAGGGTCAGAGTTCAAATCTCTCTGTGGTCGTTCAAGCTAGACCTTCATGCACTAATGGTTCAGGGTGCTTTGGACAAAAACATCTACCAGATGGTGCGTTGTATGTGGTGTGGTATGTTCTGCTGCTATAAATTTTAACCCCCCCCCCCCCCCTCTTTCACTTTCTCAGGTTCAGAAATGGTAGAGGCTCAGTGTCAGAGGTTTGAGGTGAGGAGTACAGATGGAGAGAGAGTTCTGTTCTCTGCAGATGAAGAGGAGATCAGCATCGGCACCGAGAAACTTAGAGTCACAGGTAGGGGTACGCACAAAGAGTACAACACATACTGCACTATAGATACTGTATATATATATATATATATATATATATACACAAAATGACCAACATGGCTTTTAAGTCCAGTTTTTTTTTTTTTTAACCCTGTGGAATTTTTTTTACCTCTAATAGAGCTGTGGAGCAGTTTTTCTATGAGTGGGTCCCTGTTTTCTTTATCTTGTGCATGAGGATGCTCATGCTAGCGCGTGTGCACGTGGGTGACATAATACAAAGTCCTGCCAATAGTTTCACACTATTCCACTGATCAACAGGTGGCAGTAACACGCCAAGATGTGCAGCAATGCACCAACATGGGCAGAGAAGAAGAAGACTGCTAGCAAATAAACATGGATGTAAACCATGCTGCATTTGAAATACTCCAACACATTTCTTAAGGGATACACTCAATGCATTTTGTTGATTAACACTGAATGTAAACATAACTTTTGTTTGTTTACAAGAAAACTCCACAGTGCACCTTTAATATTAGGTATCTTTAATTTAGGCAATTTTCATATCCCCAGAATTGTGTGCCATACAGATTAATTTGTTAGGAGTTCCATAAGGCAGAGTGAGACACGATCATTGTGTGACACCCAGAATGCTCCCCTAAACTGAAATTAATTTTGCATCCAGATATCTGACATATAATTATAATAATGACATCATCATGACTTGCTGCTGTCTGAATTGTAATTAAAAGGCCAGTATCAATCATATCACCAAAACGGTGTATCACGGTAAAGCTATAAATGAAATGGCACACTCCTTTCTGCGTTCATAAGGAACTGATGACATTTTCATGATTCATGGAGGGGCAGATACGGTGGTGGACAAACAGTGGGCTCAGACGTAACAGCTTACAGCACATACACACGCTGTAAGCCGTTAAACAGCGTGCTCTTGATGAGTGCAGCCAAACAAGACTTGGGTCAGCAAGCAGGGCAGTTTTTACTGAATTGAAAAAGGAAAGGTTAGAACAAGAGCGAGATACAGTAGAAAACAGAGGTACAGAAAGAAAAGGAAAAAGAGACACATGGATGGACAAAGCTAGGTGAGTATAATTGCAGAGAAAAAAAGGCAAAGCATTTTAAGTGAAATGAAAAAAAAAGAAATGAGAGGGGAAAATCGCCCTTTAGTACACTAGAATCTTTCTTTCTCATTGTGTGTGTCTGTATGTGTGTGTGTGTGTGTGTGTGTGTGTGTGCGTGTGTGTGTGTGTGAGTGTGCATCTCTGTTTTCTTGCATGTTTGAATATGTCAGTAGTTCTGTTATTTTATTTTCCAGGAATAAACGAAATACGCATTTACAAAAACACATAAATGCAACTTTCAGTGTCAACTACACACAACTACAACTACACAAATACAAAATACATACACAGACACACACACACAGGCCTGGGTAAGTGAGGAGATGTGTCCATTAGAGGCACTGTGAAGGAATGATGCCATCATTTAGCATTTGATGGAGGTGAGAGAAGAGAGACTGAACAGTGGAAAGAATGCAACTATGAACACACCCATTTAGCTCATGCACTGAAGTAGAGTGATGCTATGCCACTTTTTTTCCCCTCAGATTCATAGATAGATATTTATTTATACAGCAAAGACTGCATAGCTAATGTGGAAGGTTGCATGTAAACCTGCTGTTTATGAGAATCAGCCAATGCAAGCCAGTGCCATGGCAGCTAGTGAGGTGTGATGCTAGTGGGCTTATGTTTGATTTTTATGTGTGAAAATATAACTCCAGTGTGAATTGTAAGGGTTCCAATGTACTGGCTCTGCTCTGAAAACACTTCATGGTTATTGTGTACCAGGACAGGTGCCACCCAACAGACTACGACAAGCTCATAAACATTTCATGTACACAGCAGAGTGTTCAGGAGATTATCTTTGACAATTGTAAATATAGAAGTGAAATCCAAAGTAACACAGTCAGAGGCTGGAACAAACATGGCCTGTGGTTGACAAAGTGAGAAACATCATTGTGTAGAGTAGCAATCAGACATAGCAACACACAGAGAGGTCAATCTTTAACTGCCATTCCCACCATTGTTGACAAAACTGGGAACATTTTTTTCTTTTCTTTTTTTCTTTTGTTAGCAGACATACATATTTGTGCAGTGGGCCTTGGAATAACCCTCAGAAAATGGGGTTTCAACTAAAATGTTATAGTACCCTCCAAGTTTAGGTCCTTTGGAGGTACAGCTGTACCTTTTTGGAGCTGTGGTCCTCATCCTCCCCCCAGGTCCTCCTTGAATCTCCTTGAATTAAACTTGGCATGTGTTGCTTCAGTTTCAAACAAAAATTCATTGTTATCTGTGGGCCTGCCAATGGACAAAGTTGCCTTGTGCTGTATTAAATTAGTAGCAGTGCTGAGTTTCCTACATGCTTTCTACAGTCTCAGCAGGAGCCATGACCAGCACTTCCCCCAAGCATCTGCTCAGGGCTGCAGAGGTGCTTGCTGTACACGGAGGGTTAAACACTGCATTATACCATAACCTTTTCTACAGTTATGAACAGTTATGTTCATACTGCATGCAACTATTTGGCATTAGTAAAATATGTTTTGGGGGGAATGTAATGCCACCTGGATGATGTTTTGTTGTACACATCAGAAAGAAAAACATACAGAATCAACAAAAAAGAATGATTCAGGTATGGTTAACTGCTTTAAATTAGTTTGGTAAGGCTAGGGAAAGATTATACCTTTGATTAAATATTTAAAAAATTAAATCAACACTGTGAGACAGGACAATATTGAAGTCAAACACCCAGCTCCCCATCCTCCCCATTTTCATACTACAAACAACATTGGTACTACATGTTACTGGTAAATGTATATAGTGCTACTGGGAATATTGTCATATTTGAACATAATTTGTATGACACATGGACGATCTGAGCACTGTGTCATGCATTTTAAGTGTCTGCCTCAGCTCCAAGAACAGAGGTATGATGCAATATTGTGCAGGCTTTCACACAAAGGATGTACGTGTTTTCTCTTCCTTCCTTTCACCCACTCTTACCCTCTGTACAGGGAATGAAGGCGTGGTGTTCAGCCATTCTGTAGAGACATCACATGTGAGGGCAGAACCCTTCCAGGACCTAAAGTAAGTACTCTAGATTATTTTGTGAGTGTGCATGGGTATGTGTGTGTGTGTGTGTGTGTGTGTGTGTGAGTGGGACAAGCAGTCTGGTTCTGGTTCACTTTACAAGTTCCCCTCATGGTTAATATTTTAGTTGTAGTAGAATTTTTATGAAGTGTATGTTCTTGTGAATAATTACTAACATAGTAACACCACAAAAAACAATTTAGGGAAAAAATGTGTTGTTATGTAAAAGTTTAAGCTGAGTTAGCTAACTAGCCGTCCTGTGGTACAGTGTGCTCATGACTTATAATCACATGTAGTGCATGGTGTATACTCAGTTTCTCCTATTTACATGTGGAATAGAGTAGATTACCTTTTTAGCTGTTACTTGAATTCTATGAAGACACAGGTCTTTTCAAGATGATAACTGACTGGTTATGGTTTATCTTTTATTTTTACAAATAGGGTAGAAAAAAAGACAGTATGAAACCGAGTACTTGCAACCACTGGCGGCTCGTCAATAACACTGACGCAACGCAGCTCAGTTTGATCTAACGTTGTTTCCAATAACAACAGCTCAGACTGCTGGTTCCCCTGTCACTGCATTAGGATGGGCAACACCAGCTAAATGTGTGTATTTGTGTGTGTCCTCTCCTCATCCCCTCCCCTGAAGTATGTTTTGGGTGTCCTTCAGACGCATATGAAGTTCCTTCATTGCTAATGTCTCAGCCTCTTTTGGGGTTTATTAGAGTGTTTAGCTGAAGTGGCTTTTGGCCAGGGAGGAAAACACAAACAGAGGGGGATGAAGGGAAAGAGATGGAGGCAGAGAGAGAAACAGTGGGGAAGTTGATGAAGTGAAAACCAAGATACATGGAGAAAAAGTGGAGAAGGGAGGAAGAGATATAATTGACTGGGTAGAGGGAGAAGAAGCAGGGCTGGGGTAGGACAATCAAAAGATAGAAGAAATAGAAGACAGAGGGCAGAGGAGGGTGACAGAGGGAAAGAGTTCAGGAGGAGGGAATGAAAGTTAGTGTCTAGAAGAATAGATTAAATCGAACCAGCTCCTGCAGGGAGATTGAGATGTAGCAGCAGCAGATAATGAGACACAGCAAAAATATGAATGTGTTCAGGCTGTGCAAAATAGCCACAGTTTCTTTCTTTTGAGACAAGTATAAAATATTGAACCAAACTATAGGACCAGTTGTTAACTAAAGAAGTTGCATGATTTGTGTGTTTTTGTGTGCTGATGACACCACTTGACATGCCAGCGATTCTGAACATTTAAGTGTGAGGAATTGTAAGACAGTGCTGGTTGCGTGATACTCTTCTAAACCATTTAGTTTCTTTATTTAATCAGTTTGCATCAAGCTTGACAGCTGCACCATCAATGGCTTATTTTTCTCTAAAACATTTACAGACACCTCTATAGAGTCCCTGTTGAAGCTAATATTCTTTTCACTTTATTGCATTGAGTAAATTGCCTGCTCAAGTTGATGCTGAATTTTAGCTCACTCAAGTGTTTTTTTTTTCCTTAGAACCAAGGTTATCCCCTTCCATGTGTGCCATTTGTTTAGTTTACATGTATTCACACTACCTTAAATCTCATTCTCTATGTTCTGTATGTAGCTGGCTCAATGAAGAGTCCAACAATGGTGTGGAAAGTAAGACTAAGGGGTGCCCTGGTTGCCAAATCCTGAGTTTGTCTTCATTCTATCTCTTTGCCCAGTATTCCCCTTTCTCTTTTCACTGTATAATAACAAACAACAACCTTTGAAGGGAAAAAAAGAAAGAAAAGAAAAATGTGTTAGACATAAAATAGGTTCAGAGAGAAATTACTTGACAGATGGACAGAGAGAGACAAAAGAATGGTTGAAAGCAAAATGGATAGTAGAGGAAATAGGACCCCATACATGCTGAGGGATCAAAGGAGAGGAGAGGGAGGAGGCATTTGGAGGAGTGGGTGAACTAGAAGGAGTTAGATTAGTTGAAGGAAACTGAGAAGTGATAGAGGAAGGTGTAGGGTTAGGTGGGGATGGAAAGATACAGAGAGAAGGAGGAGCGAGAACATTGGGTCAATAGATGGGTCAGTGCAGATAAGCAAGGCGATGAAACCTGTGGTGAAGGCCTAAGGTGAAGAAAGAGAAAAGGAAACACTCGAGAGATTGTTGTTAGAAATTCAACACAGCAAATCTATTTGGGAGCTTTTATTATGTTGCATCAGTTTTAACAGATTTTATGTCATTAACACGTCGCTGGAGTGACACTTCTGTTAAAAAGCACTTAATGCATCAGTTTTTGCCTGAATTGACCATGTCATCATCAGCGTCATCACAAACAAGACTGTCACCACTTAACAGCATGGATATATGGACATAGAAAACAAATATTACACGCATTCAACCATGCATGCACACAAAATACATCCACATCCACATGCATACAGTACATCTATAAACATGTATTAACACACGTAATGAAACAAACCAATGGTTGAAAGCACAACATAAAGTACTGACACACCTAGTACGCATAACATACAACCTACCTATTAAAGTGCACAAACACACACAAACTTTAATTTATGGATTAAAACATACATGAAGTGAAACCACTTATCACCCTACATACAGCATTATCAGTGCAGCCGTATGAATACATCAAGAACAGGAAGTGACATACATGAAGTGAAACCTTCACGCACACTCACACACATGGCACTGACCTCTCCACTGCATCACCTACCACAGGGTTAATAAAAAACGCGGAAAAATAACATTAGATAAAACGGCAATTACATGCTTCAAATACGTCCCCCTCTCTGTCGTCAGTCATTAGCTGTTAAATGGTATGGAAAGAAACAACAGACTGAAGCATAGTCAGTGATGATTTTTTTCAGTTTTTACATAATTAAGTAATAAATTGCATTCAATATGAAGAGATATTTCACACTACTAGTAGAGACAGTTTCTCTTCTCTTTTCTGAATTTACAGGCACTTTTTTTCACCCAAGATTTGAATCCCTTTCTGGTTGGAACGCTCTATCTTTCTCTCTGTCTTTTTCTCGTGATATCTTTGTCCTCATCTCTCCGCTTCCTAACTCTCTCTTGTTGACTAACTCTCTTATTCACATACACACTTTTGTCTTTCCTTGTTCTCATTCTGTCTAAATCTTCCCACATGCGCATTCCTTCTTTCTGCTTCGATCTCCCCCTCTTTTTCTGTCTCGTTATGAAAAGTAGAGCGTTATGCAGTGAAGGTAAATGGGACATGTAATGAGCGGATTGAAGTCCATTTAAAGCTAATGATCTATCTTACAGTTTAACAGTGAGCGAGGGAGAGAGGCAAAGAGGGAAACAAAGATAGATGGTACACACTTTATATGATAAAGTACAGGTCAAGAAATACCTAGTTGTAAGTGATTTGGCTTCATTTTATTCTGGGGACAGAATGAACAATGCAAAAGACTGAAAAGAGTAGATGGAAGATTAGATCAGATACTTAACATCAAGTTATATTTGGGCAAACATGAACTTGATGGCAAGTGGAATGTAGGGAACAAGCACTTGACAAGTTAAATAATCAAACACTACTCCAGTCCGGTAGTTAAACTCCACAATCTTGTAGAAAAAAGAGCGCTTGCATGACCACAAACTGCAGCAAAAACAAACATGGAAGCATTTGTATTTGCATTCCCTCTATGTCAAAGTAGAAGTAACTATAGGCAGATCTGAAGTCATGTAATATGCCAATCACAGTGACCAGAGTGGGATGCAGTAAAGATTTCTATCAGTGTCGTTTAAAATGCTTCAGGAGTCATGAATGCACAACACACAGTGCTAGAACTGGGTTACGCTAGTAGCACAGAAATAAAATGCTCAGCAGTCTGCTTTCCAGAGAACGCTACAGGAACGCTATGACGTGGGTTTTCAAAGCCTCTGGTGTGATCGCCACTGTAAGCCGTGTTCACACTATTCTGCTTTTTTCAAACTGCTTTTCCACTTGAAAGTGTATGGGGAGCGGCCGGGAGGCAGACAGAAAGCAGTCGCTTTGGAAAAAATGTGTGTCTGGCATCTTTTTAAGCAGCGCAGTTCAACATCTTAGAGAAGCATTCATGACAGTGACTGACTAAATAACGTGGAAAAAAAGATGCATGGATTGACAATACATAGGCAGCCAACAACAACAACAAACAGACTGAAAATGGAGGAAGTAGCTGTAGAAAAGATGGCAGTGGATGTTTCTCTGACGGGAGCACATTCGCTGTGAGTTTCTTAATTTTTAAGAGCTGTAGCTGGAACATTTTACTGATAGAAGCAGCGACTCCAGCAAGTCACTGTGATAACAAAACTGCTTTTCATTATCAGCACAACATGTGGCTGAGGCAGCACTTTAACTGCAAAAACCACAACAGTGTGAATACAACCTTAGGAAGAAAAGTTCCCAAATGCAGGGAAGACATATAAAAGGCAAAATGGGAGACAGGTTGTCTAAGAAGATAACTCGTCATTTTTAGTCTGTTAGTTTTGGGTGATATGACTAACCATCACCAGTTGGTTGTTTTATCTATACTGTAATTAATCAATATCTATAATTACATTTCCAGCCGATTTACCACAACATGAGCAATATTGTGATATCAAATTTCTTATACTGTGATAGAAGTTTTTATCCATAATATCACCCACCCTTTGCTTTAATGCAAACATCACTGTTTTCACAGTATGTATGTTTTGACTAGGGATGCCTATTGACTAAAAAGACCTATCAGTGTCAAGAACACAGTCATTGGATAGACACAATCGCTATACTATACCTGTTTATTCTGTTTAATACACAGGAACTTTGCAGAAACAGCTAGTATTGTAAGTCAAGTCAAGATTTTTAGTATTTGTATTGTTTCGATCCATTCAGTGTTGTATCTGATGAAGGTCGCAAGACGGAAACATGACTTTTTTTCTTTCAATGCCAAGGGAATCTGGCTTCAGGACACTGCTGGAAGATTAAAATAAAAACCAGAAGGTTCAGTGTTGAAGGCTTTTCAGACACAAATACAAACATGCATAGTAGTTTCTACTCATTTGAGGCAGGGCTGATTGCAACATAGTTGTCTGTTTGAAATGAATGAGGGGCCCGTGTTTTTCCATGCAGCACTATTGTTGGTCTGAACACGACTTTAATCAAACCACCACTCAGCCCTAAGTTACATCAATCAAGACTAAAACCATATTTACACAACTGGTGCATTTGACTAAATCAAAGACAAATCAAGCCATAAACAGACCTTCAAACATTTTGTCTGTTATCTTTGAGGCACTGCGTAACCTTTGATTGTTTAGTGTTTCCATCATCCATGATTGTGTGTGTGTGTGTGTGTGTGTGTGTGTGTGTGTGTGTGTGTGTGTGTGTCCTGTGATTTGAGGCTCCAACTTCAGACTTTCTTCAATATTTATTGTCTTCTTAACTCAGAGAGTAAACCTTGATTCATGTTGTTGCTTGTGTTTTCTCACAATTCTTGTTTTTTGAATACCTTCTTTTCCTCTTAACATTCTTGCCTTTTAACCACCTTTGCTTCTTTATGATGCAACTCACTCGGTTGATTGACTGACAGTATTTAAACAATTTCACTCTTGCAATTTTTTAGATAAACCACATTATTTCATATCTGTTGTTTCATCTTCTTTTCAGCTCTACCTTTTCATTCATTTGAGTTTCATATCCTATGCTTTGACTTGCCCACGGCATTTTTCTCTTGGATGTGACTATTTTTATACACATGATAACATCAAACTTTTTTGCCGTTTGTCCTTATCATTGTTGTTAGGGTGGACGTCACTTTTTGTCCCCAAATCTTGAGTCTAGAGAGAGAGAGAGAGAGAGAGAGAGAGAGAGAGAGGGTCACACCAAAATGCACTTGAGATGGGGGAATGTGTTAATGTTTAAAAAACACAAATATTTTTTGTGGAAAAATGAGTGACATGAGTCCTGAAATCACTCCATAAACACTGACAGCTGCCAAAGCTGTAGACGGAGATTGAGGTAAAGAAGGAAGAACTTCAGTCAGCCTATAAAAATCTAAGGACAGCAGAACAGACAGATGAGCGGCTGGAAAGCTAGATTGACAGTCAGGCAGTCAGACAGCCTTGATGGAGCTGTAATCTGCATACTTTTAATTTCAGTCCTATTTTAGTTTAATCTAGGTCCCCAAGGTTCTCTTTTTTGGTGCCCATCTTTGGTGTTAAGCTCTTGTTTTTTGGCACCGCATTTCTCTGTGATCACTTGTCCATCAAGCAGTATGGGCAGTAATGACAGTTTCTCTTTAGATTTTCTGCTGATTAGGTTTTAGGTTCTGTATGTTGTTCCCTTTTCAGGAGAAAAGCTAACACCGGCTAAAAATTACAATATTTGTACATAGCATGTTTCTAAAAAATATTTTGTTATAAACTACTTTTTAAACCTACATTACCTATACCTGGATATATACGGACTCCCAACAGCATCCTCATACTCTATAATGCAGCAACCTTCACATTTCACAACAGGTATCACTGAAGGTCATCTCATCTTACCGTGTAGGTCACCAAAAGTTCAGAAACAGAAAAAGCCAAATAAGAAAAAGAGTCAAGTTCATCTGTGTTGATCACATCCCGCATAAGGACAACTTTGGTCTGCGCCTGCATCTTAGGGGCAGCACCACTGCAAAAAACAACTGCAAGGAAAAGCGCTACTTTGACAGACACAAAAATCAATCAACAATTAACTGACCAAAAAAGTTTGAGGAGTCTCACACTGCAACTCCGCGCTGACGCTAGCGGACATTGGGTTACCTCAGGTCTTCATTCATTGTATGCTTGGCTCCACAGCAGAGAGAAGCAAGCTGCTGCACAGTCAATATCTCCCTGTTTCTATCCACTCTTTCATCCTCTTATCCCACCCTCTATGCCTCCTTCTCCTCTATCCAAGTCCTGGGGTCATGAGAAGGCTCCCTGGGGAGAGTTAGCCCTAACACAGGCAAGGGCATCAGAGAAGGATTTGTGCTCTGTGCCCCTTCCCCCTATCCCGCGCTCTATTTCTATGTATCCATCTATCCTTCCATCCGAGAAAGTTAAAGAGGACTGCAGAGGGAACTCAGAGCCCTATCAGACTCAGGGGCATGGGAAAGGATTTTATTTAGAAAAGGGTAGAATACTGTAGGGTAACAGTTTAAAAAGTGGGCTTAGGACAGTAAGTTCCACAGATATGGAGCCAGATATAAAATGTGTCCTTATACAAGAACACACACATCATTTTCACACAAAGTGCAGACTGTACATATTTCTACATGATTTACAGCACAAATTGGTAAAAAAAAAATATATTTCCATTTGAAAATATAAAAATCTCAAGGAAAAGGGACATTTAATTTGGAGCATCAGTCTTTTTCATTCATTTTAGTTTCATATTGTGAGTTTCATATAGGAATTAATTTTAAATTTTTATTTCACTTTTGTGGTTTTTATTTTCTATTCGTATTCACTTTTTTCTTACCATCTGTTCATGAAGCTCAGGAAGCTTTGCATCGGGAGATCAACCCCTTACAGACTCAAAGGTGAATTTGTTCTTTTTTTCTCTCTCCTTGTGTCCATCCCTCTACAGTATGTTTCCATCCAAATTAAATCGGATCCCATGGTGAGGTCAACCCCTGAAAGTAGCTTTGGTGGAGTCAGTCAGTCTGTCTTCATCCCTGTGTGTTTTTTTATTCCTGGTCCTCAGGAGTGCAGCTGTTTCTTTTTTAGTGGGCAGGTAATTGCTGTTAATTGCATTCACCTGGTGTCCCAGGTGTAAAACAGCAGCTGACTGAATAGCAAGAATAGCCAGCAGGGCTCTGAGTCCTGTACACACAGAGACAGATCCACTGCTTTAAACTAAATAAAGGGCATCTTGCTCTGCCCTCATTTCTGACATTCATCTCTCCATCCCAGCAAGTAAAAGACTGACCTCTCTCTGTAGTTTAAAGTATTTAGAGAGAACTGTGATCTCGTTTCATCCATTTCTTCCACCTTACTGTAGATTGTCTTCTTCTTCCTAACCTTCTATATAGCAAATGTATAGCTGTAGTTTTCTGATTCAAAGTTGGGAACAAAAGTTGTTGTACATGTTTCTCTGTAGTAGGTTTCTAAATGACAAGGGTACTAATAGAACATAATGGCCCTCGGTCCTAGGGGTACTTCCAATTTAACCCAATTACAGACTGTAAAATTTTACGAGTCCTTGAAGTAGGGATTGGGGAAATGTTTCACCCTGTGGCCTCCATTTACCTCTCCTCCCTCACCCACACATCCAAGAGTTCACTCAACTCTGAATAAGTTTCCAAACAACTGTTGAGGTCAGAAAATATCTTTAATTACCTAATTTTCATGTTTACATGAAAACATATTTTTATAGCATTTCTGCTTGAATAGACTAAAAACCAATGGATACAGACAAGAAGAGTAAAAAATATGTGATTCTAAGCACATGGCATACTCATTATTTTGAATACTTAAATGGCCCAAAGTCACGGTGTCTTGAACCTTCACATTGGAGGAGTACACTTAACATTTACGTTTTAATTGAGGTTACAATCCTCAAACGCCTAGTAGAAACAGCAATGTGATCTGAATTAGGCCCACTTCCCACGCACATTTTGAAGGAGTCTCAGAGCAGAGTTGATTTAACCAGGTTTTCCTGTGAGCAGCCAGATGGAGGAGCATGGTGTGGGATGGCAAAGTACACCACCTAATTAACTCCAAAAAAACTCAGAGTAAGCCCGCCCCTAGCTGTTTTTTGATTAAAAAGTTGGGGTTTGTGTCAAAGTAATTGGAAATCATTAAAATTTAGGATGAGCCACATTCTCTTTGAACTGTGCCTTTGGGAAAAGCTTCTCTTCACACTAGAGTTCCCATTAAAGAATAGCAGTTCAGTTGCATGATGGTTTTTGAACAATGCCTGTTTTGTTTTATGCTTAGGGTCAATTTGATACAGGAATCAATTGCAAGTTTGGCAGAAAAAAACCCCTCTGTGCTTTGTTTTCATCCTGTTCCTCTTTCCACCTCTTCATTCCTTCCATGCCTTCAACAGTGATCACCACAAGCAGTGCTGTCTTTAGAGAAATTCAGAGAGTACTTGTTGTCTCCCATGGTTGTGATGCTGATTGTAGATAAAAATCCTTATACTAATGTTAAATTCAGTATTTATTCAATATATTTACAGCTTGAGTTGTCACCAATCAGGTAAACCCAAACCACATTTGAACTCCTAAAAGAAGCACATACATTTTCCTACAATTTGCTGTCCTGCGATCGGATTTTGGATGCATCTAACACCTCCCTTTTCCTTGGTACAACAAGGACAATCAGCCCTGCCCTGCTCTGTTCTGTCTCTTATTGATTAGACACACAGGGAAATCATTGAGAACAAAGAGAGAGAGGGAAGGCAAGCCGAATAACAAGCGAGCACGGTTATGGGAACGATCCATAATGTATCTAAGTTTGTGTGTGTGTTTTTGTGTATTTGTTAGAGTGTCATGTTCTACAAATTGAAGCAGTACTTTTTCCCACATGATGACATTTGGAAACAAGTGTCCTAAATTTTAGGGAGACAAGCTGATGTGATAATGATGTGGCTGGAGTGGACGTCCAGATCGTATTTGTCCCCTGTCCTGTCCATGGTAGTCGGTTACTATAGCATCCCAAACTGATTTTTTATTTTCCTATATAATACAGCTGTGCCGTACATAATTGGGTTACAAGTTAATAAATCCAATCCAGCTGAGGTAAGATATACTTGACAGTTTAATATCTGCATACCCTGCATCTCAGCTTTTCTTTAATGATCACGACTGTCAGAAACTTTTTGTAGGGCGCTCGGTTTAAAACATTGCAAGGACGAAACTGTTTGTATCTCAGACAAAGCACAAAGAAAGAGCACAAAAGAAACCAGTGAGGACTAAAATGACATCTTATCATGAACAAGTAACTTTTACCAACTGGATTAAAAATGACACTACAAAGGAGCTCTATAGTTACGCAGTTCAGTTTTGGTTTGTGAGAAAAAAGAAGAAAAAGATGAAGCCACACATTGTTGAAGTTGTAAGATGAAAAGGTACAGAAGCTTTTTATAGCTTGGACAAACCTCAAACTTCCAACATTAAGATTAGTGAAGGCTTTTCCATTATGTACCTGTCCTATGGACATACCAACCATGTCTCCTAGAAATCAATTTATGTACTACCAATTTGTTTTGCCAAATTACATTTTGACAGAAACATAATTGTTGCCTGGATTATGTTCAGTGCCAATGTTTTTTTCTAGCGTAGGAAGTGCTATCTTATTGTACAGCAAGCAAGTCCTAGGTAGGTGGTCAGGGTGGATGGTGGGCGCAGGACTTTGATGCCTGCTTGGTATTTGCATTTTGAGTCTCTCCTGAGCTGTTTATGCACTTTTGGTTTTGCTAATAAAGTAAATACATCCTGTCTCGTGCTTTTAAATCACTGTTGACTTTTTCTATATTCAACCAACACCAACCATCTTTCCCTAACCTTAACCAAGTGCCAAGTGCTATCAAACATTCACTGCAGGGGGAATCCTCGTGCATGATCCACACAGTAGTTGGTGTAAGTTGCTCTGACGATTGGTGCCAGCCAAAAGTCTGAAATTTAACACCAACAGTGGAATTAAGTGTGTTATAGTGTATGTGCAGCACTCACCATGTTACTGTGGATATCTGCTGTCCTATGTAACAAATTGCTCCCACAAGTCATTGCTCCCTATTAGAGTGATTTTTGTTTTATTAATTAGCTCACACAGCTTTGGAACAGCACCTCAGTAAACTGTATACATTGTTGTTCTGCCATTGTTTGTCTTTGTTGATTGTTGTGTATCTTTGTTAGTTATTGTTTATCAACTGCTGTTTATCAATGGATGCTGTTGTGCACATCTTGAGGGGGAATATGTGAAAACAACAAATAAATATTCAACAGTCACGCCATATTGCCACGCATCTGTTCCTCGTGTGAATTTCAGTGTGTGTGAGTCTGTGTGTGTGTGTGTGTGTGTACGTGAACTCAGCTGTTGTGTGTTTCTGTGTGTGGGTTGCAAAGATAGACGGCTGTTAATGTCAGATTTTGCGACAGAGCCAAATGTTCCACTGTGGATAAAGACTATTACAAATGGCTAGAGGCTGTTTTGGCTAGACACTGAAATCACAGCAGACAAATAACATTAGAAAACACAGAACTCACACACACATAAATACACAGACACACTCAGAGATATTCAGACACCTTGTATGCGCACACACACACATACCTAATTCAAAGACAGCAACAAGCAGCTGTATTGTGCTGCAGACTGTTAAAACATCTGATTTCATGGTAATTATTCAAGGTAGGAAAGTAAAAAGAAACATCCAGAATTTGCAGTAAAACACATTGACAAAGACCAGCGTTACTCGAAAAGGCCACCATCACTCCGTTATCTTCATTTGGAAACAGAAAATGTACGTCTGACTGGTAGCTGTAAAGTTAATCAAACGGAAATTTGAATATGTTACACTACTTTGTTATTTCCCATTATTTCTTTCAATTATTCTGACTTTTGGTTTAGAATTTGTAAAATAGCTCATTCCAGATTTGATAGATCAAAATATTCCACTCTGTTTTCAGATGTTATAACTTAATTTAAGAAATCTCTACAACCCAATATTCAAATAACCTTGTCAAAGGTAATATTTTTGTGGTGATGAGACAACAGACAGAGAGAGGGGAGAGAGCTAAAGAGAGAGTGAAATGGAGATAAGTAGACAGAAAATAGCTATAGTCAAATATGGCAGGGAATGAGGAGAGAGACTCAAAAATTAAAAAACAAAGAGAGGCAGAGAAAGATGTGGGGAGGTGTTACATTTTTACCACCAGGACATCTCGGTTTGTACGTTTCAGCTGAGAGAGAAAGAGCGAGCACAGCCAGAATCCAGCCAGGAGGCGAGGGTCGAGGACGAGGAATGAGAGAGGAACACTGATAGGATGACTGTAGGAGGGCAGGCAATGAGGCACAGAAAGAGAGAAAAGCACAGAGTTGATCTTATGATTGTCTTTGTCTCTGCTTAGGCTTTCCAACTCTCAATACACTCTCTTTCTGCTTCCCCCTTTTTCTCTTCCACATGCTCTCTCTCCCGATCCCTTGTTCTGTCCCTTCATGCGTTTTCTATTTCCTTTCTTCTCTTTCTGTCCACTAGAGGGTATGAACTACCCTATATTATCTATCTATGTATCTACCTATTGTTTGCTTTCTTTTCTTCTTTCTCTGAAGTGGTCTTCAGCACGTTTCAGGAATGTAAATTCTTCCGTTCCTACATTGTTGTTTTCAAGTATTCATTTGTTCATCTATGTATCACACATGATATCACTGATCAGATTTGAATAAAACCTAAAAGAATTATGCATATTTCCACTGATATTCAAATTATAGCCAGTCACATCTCCCTGCACCTGTTGGAAAGATGTAGAAGAAGAAGTTTCACTTTCTTGAAACACACTTCCTCCTCACTAATTGAACTTGGGCCTGTACTCACTTGCCCTAAAAATCACAGATTTAGTCATTTGCATGCTCAACCTACACAGATACACAGTCCAGAAGGTAAAAATGAAACAAAATTGCTCACGAATACGTTTACATTGTTACTTAACAGACTTAAAATGTGTTTTTTACCCAAATGGTGGTTGCATAATTTTTACAGTCACTGAATGTAAGGTGCCACAAATGCCAAAAAGCAAGGAGAGGCAGGCAATGCAAATAGGAAACAGTTTTTCTTTCCACAGTTATATGTCTAACTTGTTCAAAACTATTTGGGAAAGTGACAACATGCACGGCTGTATTCATCTGTTCTTGTTTAAAGTGGTAACCCTTTTTTACATACAGTAAAAGTCAATGATGACTGATCTATAAGTTACTGCTTTAAGCAATGCAACTGTATTTTCTTTAGGAAAATGAGAGCACTTTGTAAAGTTAGAATATCAGCTCTTTTGCTTGACTGATCGGCACTAAGAGGACGTGAGGTTTCATGCATTCTAGGCCACAGATAATGGAAAAAGGAGTATTCTATTCGCCATGGTCACAAAATAAGTAAATAAATAGAAAATACCTTAACTTGTGCTGAATGCAAGATACAGTACACTCACTCTATTTATCTTTGGTTTATGCTTCCTATTGTTGATTTTTGTTACCTATGTTTTATTTGATTTTGGGTTTTTTTTACACTTTGTGCCACAAGCATTTTCATAATATCAGCACAAAATGCAGTCGAGGCAGTGGTTTCTGTACATTAAAGTGGAACAGTGAGGTTAGATGCCTTTCCCAGGGGCACTTTATCAGTTTTTATGGGAGCAGAGTGACATTCACAATCTCATTTCCCAACATATGTTCTTCCATCTGTATAACCAATAATGTGAACAGCTAAAGTTGCACACTTGCAGATACGCCTCTAACCTGTAAATCTGTTGGCGAGGACTCACTGTCTTCTTGTTTTTTATCTGTTGTGTTAGTCCCGGTATGTTCTGCCGTGGCAATTACTTATCGAATTATCTTCAATACTCTGTATTTGTTCTATTCGTATCTATTTCTTCTCTATGCTGCTGCAAATACACAACTTTCCCACAGGGATCATTAACGCTCCATCCATTCTTGAGAAAAATACAAGATATCACCATTTGCAAGGCATATTAAATAACAAGGGGTGTAATACAGTCGCTACAGATGTCATTAATGCAGCAAGGGCCTGTAGCTGCCTCTTAAGATGATGTCTCTTTCCAGTGTCACACTGAGCCTCAAGTCTGCCAACGTGATTGATCGCCACGCAACAACTGAACTTTTTCAAAAGCGTACTTTTGAGTTAGCTGAATATTATTTCTATCAAATCAATATTTTCATATCTGACTTTTTACACCTGAAAGAGGTGAATTTTTCATCTTTCTGAAGACTACTTATCACATCATTAAAAAAGCTATGTGGCATTACAGAAAGCGTGAACCGCAGATGGTAAAGACAACGCACACACTACACAGACTACATGCACTATAGTCTTTTTATTGCCTTTGTGGGGGAGCTCTAATGTTTTCTGCCAGGCTCTGCTGTATGGAGTACTGAGACACAATGCTAATGAAGCAAAGCATAGACTGTCCCGCTGTTTTTCTGACCTCGTATCTACAATTGGGAGCAAAGCAAATACACATATATACCTTTCTCTGTCTGTCTGTATTTGTTCATGTGTTACAGCATCAAGAAAAACAAACTTTTTCTTTTCGGACCGTTTCTCTTTCTTCTGTTTGAAAGCAGCAAGCAACTCTGTGTCTTGGTGTTGAAATAGTTCAGTAGTATAACTCTTTTCCTCATGGGGCAAATTAGTTTATGGCCTTCAAAAGATGTAGATGTAGGACTGCAACAGTTACACAAGAAAAGTAAGTTTTGCTTCAGTTGTTAAAAGTTTTGCCAGAGTGAGAGATGGACTTTAATGCGCTGACAGAGTTATATGGAGGTGTTTAAGTTTTCTTTTTATTGTTACCATTTTGTACACTCCATACATTTTAAGTCAAATAATTACTATACATGGACATGATGAGGTAATAATTAGATCCATCAGTCAGAAGTGACTCTATCAAACCTTGTCATGGTTTCAAGTGATACCTTTGAAATAATATTTTAAAAGGAAGTAAAGGAAGCAAAAATGATCGTCAAAACATACTGTAATGTTAAGAGCCATTGTTTCATGAATCAAGACGACAGAACAAGTTGGTTATTTTGTGACCAGTTGTGCTGGTCAGGTGGAGGTGGACCATGTATTCACCATATTCACCATTGGAGAAGACACAATATTGTTAACTTTTAAATTTTTTCCTCTCGCTCTTCCATTCTCTACCCACCCCCTTCTTTCTTTTCCATACTCTCTTTTATTTCTATGTAAATTTCTGTCTCCAACTCTGTCACTTTTCTAGCAAAAACAAGTCAATGAACAATGGATGGAATGGCTGAAGTTGCGGAGGAGTGAAGCTAGTCTTTCACTACTGATTAAATTATCAGCTTGGCGCCCCATCGGAGGCACAGAGGCATGAAATTGCTTGACATTTTTTCTCCGTACGCACTCTGCCATTAGCCATTTCCTCGGCTACATTTCACAGCGAGGAGGACAGTGAGAGCCTCTGAAAGTCGTTTTGGAGTAACTCAAGGATTTGTCAAGCAGTGCGTGTAAAGGTGGACAGATGTACAGGACTTTGAACGTCACGACAAGACAGCTGTGCAAACACACAAACTGTTGATAAGTGTGCAATAAAGTGACTGCTGGTGAACATACTATCTGAAAATAGATATTCTAACATCTAACCCAATCTTTCTTCATACACACACACAAACACACACAAACACAGAGCATAAGGCATAATGTGTAAGACTGTGTTAGTGTGTACAAAACAGCAAACACATAAAATAGGAAAACATTATTTATTCAGAATTTGAACAGGTAGCAAAGCAAAGTGCAATATTTAAACATAACACACACACACACACACACACGGATTTCTTGGTTGAAATTAAAATTTAAGCACCCAGAATTGCTGAAGTACAACATTTACTCTTCAGTGGTCATAACCTCCTCTTTAACACACACACACACACACACACACAAACCTCTGTCTCTTGCTCTTTCTGGCACACACAAACATACACACACATTCTTTCCACAAAGACAAACCTCTAATGTACCTTGACTCTCTCCTGTCCCACCTCAGTAATTCAGTAGGGACATTTATAACTTTTTAAAACAGCCCAAGGCTTTCTCTTTTCACTCTTTTTTTATTTATTTTTTTACACCTGCAGGATTCATGGCGTGATTTAAACACGCTGCAACACCCTCCCTCACCCAGACACAGACTAGCTGCAAAAAGTCAGGAGGCTTTAGAAATGCCATATTTCTGCATTCTGTCTTGATTTAACTCTCTAAAAGTCAAAGGCTGTCGCTTTTCCTGTCTTCAGCCTTGTCTCAATGCATCACTTAGCACCACTTTTTAAAATTTAAAAAGTTTTTAAAGTGCTTCTCGGATGGGGTTGGACGGTGGCGGCAGGGGCACTGAGGCAGATGACGGAGCATTTAGTGTGAAAAGGTTAAAGGTGTGTGTCCCAAATGGCAAGGTGGCGATAAGGTGGTGTGGCTTTCACCGGTTCTGAAGAGGAAAAGGGCAGGATGAATGTCAGCCAAGTCTTCTGGGAAATATAAATCAAACTAAAAAGCCCAGATTTCAACATTTCCAGCAAGATTTTCTGCACAACTTCCCGCACTGCTTTCAAAAATACACCACATGAAGTAATTTATCTTGAAAGAATGCAGTTTCTTCCCGCAGTAAGAGAAGCAAGCTTGTAGGATCCATGTCCTCAAGGGGAATTCGATCCAGTCGATCTTCATGCACAAATGATATGTGTGTTTTCTGTTTCTTTTTTTTTTTTTTCAATTTTAGTAATTATGAACTCTCAGGATAAAATTAAATATTTCTTCTGTCACCAAAATGCTGATATGTACTTACGTTTATGCACCCATAACAGCATCCAGTGAATGTGTTGGACAGTCTAGAAAATGTGATCCTGGGGGTTTGTGCAGGTTACCATCCTTGTATTACTCGAGAGAAATTCTCTGCTCACTCGTGATTAAGGCAGTGGCTGTGCACAAAAGCATTAGCTTCTTGAAATTAAATAGTTTGGGTTCACTTCAACAAACTGAAAGAGAGAATGAGGATATTGTTAAAATTAGAAGAGGTAAAACAAATATAAACCACATAACCACATCAAATACTTCATCCAAATAACACTTCAAACACAAAGGACCTTTAAATGTGGTTTGCAAAATGCTCCTACAAATTTTTGTAACAGAATTTGAGAAAGAAGGAGAAGAAGAAAGAAAATAACTCAAAACGGCCGTGATCTAGTATGCAGTAAGAAAAGCAGTGATGATTATTCTATGTGGATTCAACTTATCTTTTAACTTAACTTATCTGACATGACATGTTAAGTACACCTCAACTTTACGCTCAGCAGTGCTTTACTGCTGTTTGGACTCACAAACCCTTTTTAGGAATTCTTGTCATCTCTCCCACTGTAGGACTGAAATATAAAAATGAAACAACACCTACACAAGTTTTCATTGTGGACAAATGGTGGGATTGAAGTGTGGAAAGCATTTTGGGTAGAAAGAGGCATAAGAAGTCAGACAATGGACTTCTCAGAAACAGCAGTCCTCTCATCATGTAGTTTCCTTAAAAAGTCAGATAAATGCATATTGAACAAATATTGTTCATGCTGAAGCAACAGTGACTGACAATTGAAGTGTCTGTCGATTGAACACCATAATTATTTGAGCTCTACAAACTGACCCCAGATGCCCTTTTCAGTGTTGCAAACCCAGCCATGCCCAGCAGGCAAGACACAGAGTCAGGATCTAAACATAATGGAAATTAGGAATATATTCAGTGAATATAGGGAGTAGCAGATAGGACCAAATTGTATTGAAGATCAAACTAAGATATAAAATGTTAACATGAAAATATACAAATGGGATCGCTGATTGTACTATAAAACCGCTATTTATATTTCCGACAGATGCATATCTAAGGTTTCCTAGATATCATATTTCTTAAAATGTGCAAGAATGTGTCTCTTCTCTGTCCTTCTTTTTGAAAATCTAAGACCCTCCCCTCCCCTTCTTTCTCTGTTTTTCCCCAGAAATGAATTAAGATAAAAACCATCTCATGTTGATGTATTTCTGTCCTGTCCTTATCTTGTCAGGTTGGACAAATATGGATGCTGTATAAAATGGCCTTGTCGCGACTGAAGGTCAAAATAGATCTATGAGCAAGAGAGGAGAGGGCGGGGGATTTTTGGCATGAGAGAGAGAGAGAGAGAGAAAAGGGAAGAATAATGTAAGAATTGGAAGCAGAGAGGGAGGGGAGCAGTTTTTTCTAATAATAATGAATTGCAAAGATAACAGCTTAGCTGCAGACTCCTGCTACCACGCGGGGGCCTGCAGAAACTTTATGTTGGTATTTGTGTATTACTGAGTGACTTAGAAAGACTGTAGACATGAGACTGAGCAGACAGTTGATTTCAGTGATGGAATTTCAGTGAATCATGTGTTTTACTTTGATAGTTCATAGTCATGAGATTTGATCCTCAGTTCAGTGCCATGAAGGAAGGAGACCATGAAGATACGGGCATTTGTGTGTGTGTGTGTGTGTGTCTGTGTGTGTGTGTGTGTGTGTGTGTGTGTGTGTGTGTGTGTGTGTGTGTGTGTGTGAAAGTTTAACAAGACAAGAGTCTACAGCCATGCTAGCGGCTCTGTGGGGTTCCACTTTGAGCTAAATGCTAACATCAGCGTGCTAACCTGCTCAAAATGACAATGTTAACATACTGATGCCAAGCAATGCTTACCATGTTAGTTTAACGTGTTAGCATGCTAACAGTCACCATTTAGCACAAAAGACAGACAAAAGTACAGCTGAGGCTGATGGGAATGCCATTAGTTTTGCAATTATCTTGTAAACCAAAGTATTGGACAAATTCAGTTTTGACTAGATGGTGGCGCTAGTTGAAAAGTCAGAGGATCACCAGTCATTACAATTCATCATAAGGTGGACATGTCTGTTCCATGGCAATCCATCCAATTGCTGAGATGTTTCAAAGTGATGAATTGACCAACATTGCTATCCCTAGAGCCATGCCACTAGCATGGCTAAAAACTGTCATTGGTCAAGTTATATTATCAATGACAATGCTCACGAATCCTGGGGAGATCTTTTTTTTTTTTTGTAGTATTAAGATACATTTCCATTACAGTTTTGTCATCATTACTGATTCCTAAATGAAGAGAGGCACAGAGAGCTGAAGCAAATTCCTGAAAAAAACATTAATGTCCATCCATTCTTCATCAGAACATTTTTAAGAGATTATTTTCCTCAAATTCACAACTTGACAAGTACTTCCAAGGCCCACATGAGAATGCTGATACCTCAAGTACATGAGCACAAGACACATTCATAAATTAAGAACATCATCATTCAAAGAAAGGCAATAAAATACACAGCATTAACACTGGCCTCCAGACTATCCTCTAACACATAAATTATCCAAAGTTAATCAAGTTGAAACTTGTATGAAACCTCAAACCCAATTTTTCAGCTGTTAATCGATGTTCATGGCAATTTTATTATGAAACCCATCCATCCTGGACTGGTCATACTCACGATAATGAATCACACAGTGGCTTTTTCTGGGGTTTTCTGTTGCCAACAACTGACAGTGACAGAATTGATTTGTTCTTGCGGTTTAAGAATTTAACACATTATCATACAAGTTACAGAATATCCCACTCGGACACTCCTCCATTTCCCCCTGGCTCTGCATGCTGCTTCCATTACATTTTCCCTTGAGTGTCACAAACACAACTTTATGGCAAATACATTTTTTAAAAGTTTGTGGTGGTCAAACTGTGTAACTGAATAGTTGACGTGCTGGAGATATGAGTTTCCCACCTGACAAATGTGCAGATTTGCTACCTTATGTCTCTATATGGACAATTTAAAAATGAGGAAAAGAGTGAGGTAAAGAAAGTAATAGATGGCATGTTTGTGAAGGAAACAGAGTGAGTTGTGAGTTAAAACAGGCGAAAGCAAACAGGGAGTGCAGTGTTGAGATGGAGAAAGAGGGGCGAGAGACATAGAGTGATAGATAGTCAGTATGTATGTGTGTGCCTGCCCGTCAGAGCTGGTTTAAGCCTGTAGCAGCGTCACTGTAATTGCCTCAGCTGTCAAACCAGCTGAAGAACCTCACATCACTGATGTTGACTAGGCCAGCAAGCTCTCTCTCTCTCTCTCTCTCTCTCTCCCCATTGCACATGTAAAACATTGGGATAATAAATAATAGGATAAGTCTGTTTTTATTCTCTCAAACTCTCTTTTAATCTCTTGTCCATCTGTCTGTCCGTCTGTTTAGTTGTCTGCCTGTCTCTCTCTTTGTTTCTCTTCTTCTTAACCTCTGACTGCTGCAGCATACACTCTGTTGTTACAGATCAATAAGTCAGGCCCAATGTGAAGTGTCTGCTTCCAACACTTATTATATCACTTGGATGCTCAGCACTGCACGGCAGAAAACCTTCCCTCACCTTTAATCCACCTCACGACTACTCTACACCTCCAATACCTCCAATACCTTTACCTTTAACCCTAAATAAATACCACAGTTAGCTACGACAAACAGTGAACTCAGACACGCTGACAGAGGAAATGGTTTGATTTGTAAAGGTCTTAATAAACTGTTAAATTAAAAATTAAAATAAAAAAGTTGAAGTTCTTCTCACAAATCTGGATACTTCTTACATGCTAGTAAAAGCCTGATAAAACTGTAGGAAGCATCGTTGAAACACTGACAGTTTCTTCTAATGTAACTTTCTATTAACAAAGTACACACAGCATATTGTACATCATTTAGTCTGATACGGACTCATTCAAATAAGAGTAGCAAATTAGTGGGGTGAGAGGACTCTGATGCAAACCAGCCTGCTTCAAGCATTTTCTTAAATCAAGTTATCTTGACACTCGTGATCTGCTCTACTTAGGCCTATTGCAACTTAATGAAGGAAAAGTCTAAAATCCAATGAATCTGCATTTGAAATTAATGGCATTAACAATTAGTTGATGTTTTTATTTAGTCTAAAAAGACATATTTTAAAACGCAACACTAAATGGCTTCTCAAGGTGGACTGTTTTTGCAATAGAGTAAAGCAACCAACTAATAAAGTGTAAACAGCCTGAAAATAAAGCAGCAGAAATGGAGCAATGTTGAAACAGAAATACCTTTTAAAGTGCATGTTCATTACTCGGGTGCAACCAAACATAGAAAAACACTCTCAAGGGAGCTTTTCTCTGTCTGCTAATGTGTAGTTCTTCAGATTGAAACCATGAAATGTAGATTTATCTCTCACCAAAGGGCCTGTGACGAGAATATACATTTTCTGTATCCTGGGGACTCTAGTGAAGGGTAGGACATTTACAGAGGAAGCTTGGTACGATCACTCCCAGCCAAAGTGCCTTTGGCCAAGGCACTGATGCTTGTTTATGTCTCTCTGTTGTTTGGCCACAGACTGGACGCACGTCATGAGTTTAGTCAATCTACCCTTTGGCTTGAATGCTTTCTCCCTTCAACCTCTCAGTAGGGATTGGCAAACCAACCTTCTGAAGTGCCCTTGAGCAAAGCTTGTCTGGAAAAGTTCCCTTATAGCAAAGCATTTTTTGTCTTATTTGATCTATGTTGTGGGTGTGCTGTTTAATTTGTTATACTCCCAATTCATAAATTGTAATTCTGTCTGCTTTGCCGAAAGCGCTCTTTATTTAATTTCACTTGCCAACATGCCCCTGAGCGAAGCACTGTGCTTATCTAACACCACCAAGCTGTTTAATCATCTCATATTGTTTTCAACTTTGAGTTACAGACTTAGCTACTGACCCTTCACACTCCAAGGGGAGTGACGCCATCCATGGCCAGAGCACTTTGTAGCAGTGCAGTATAACAATTCTTCATTCTTCATATTCATTCTTGCAGGTTTTCAAATGACAAAGGAAAGAGTTACTGCACAGTAAAATGATTAGAAATTAAACATAAACTCAGCAATTCTAATGTATTAGGTCACTCTACATGCAACCATTATCTGGCTACACAGTGAGGTAAAGTGCAGTATGTGCTGGTACATCTCTGCTGATGTCTAAAGATGTATAAAACATCTGAGCCAGACATGAGGTTTTAAGTGCTATTCAGGTCATCTAAAACACTTTGAAATGTTTTGTGCAACACATGAAATTTGAGTGGATCTGATGTTCTTCACAAGGCCTTTTTAGATTCAATTTCAACATATATACACATTACTTACCAAAATATTGCTTGGATCAGGACCACTGCCACATACAGTACCACAGCATTTATAGCCTACGCTAGTTTGCAATGCCTGTCCCTATATTGGAAAATAAAAATACCATAAAAACATAATTATTCCCATTCATGATCCATTTTGAATTCTCTGTGTAAGGAGTTCAATGTATTGATCTCCAGAACACAAAGAGAAGTCTGTCCAAACAGTCTGTTTTTTAAAAGGGCCCCAAACTGTTCAACAAATTACTTTGTGTTGCTGAGCCAGAAAGATAAGTCTAACAAGTCATAAAGTTTAATAAAATGATCAAAATGTATTTAATTTCTTAAGAACATGGCAGTGGTGATATCTTACTGCGTTTCTATCCAAAATTTTGATTGCACGATTATATGTGTCATTTTAAGAGGCAGTAATTGTGACAGACAACGGTTTTCACAAATGTGCTCATCTTAAACCATACAAATCCAACAGGATTGAGGAGGTTCAGAAAGGTACATGGTAACAAGGAAAAAAACACTAATTCACCCTTCAGTTTCAAGTTGTGTATTCAAGAGGCAGCATGTCGTTTAATGTTTAACTTCATGTAACTCCAGGGGATTTGTACTCCACTGAGGTCCTTATTCAAGGCTAAACATTGAATTACCAAGTGCTGATTTTTCCTTTGTTATATTAGCTTTACCTTTACAACCATAGTGTTCTGCTGCCTTTGATTGTGCAGCTGGGGGATTGAGAACCTTGTTCACAGTCAACTCATTATTGATCCTGTAGTAATAGTCTAATGGTGAAGCATCAGACTAAAACCACCCTGTCTGTTCATACTGTATGTCTCTGCATGTGTGTGATTCCACTGTTTCCACAGACTAAAGTGTGTTTATGGTTCTCAGGCTGGAGTCCCCGACTCGGACCCTGACCCTGGAGGCCCCCAGAGGGGTGGAGGTCAATGCTGGAGTGGGAGACTTTACGGCGTCCTGTAGGAAAGACCTCCTCTTGCAGTCCTCAGAAGGAGAGGTGAGTGTGTTTCCATCTGTTGCTTTATTTGTGTGTGTGTGTGTGTGTGTGTGTGTGTGTGTGTGTGTGAAAATGTCTGTGAGAATGAAGTGATCAGTATATCTTCGCATGTCTGAGAATATAATTTATGCATGTGTGTGTGTTGTGGTGTGTGAGTGTGTGTGTGCATGTGGGTATTTCTATGTGAGAGAAATAGACAGAAGGGAGAAACTGACAAAAATAGCTATGTTCATGTGTAAATACAAGGGACAACACAAAGTAGAAAAAACAGTGAGGTGTGTCTGTGTGTGTGTGTCTTTAGACTCTGTGGCACTATAGTGTTGGGCCCGCTTCATTAAAGTACCTTATTAGGCTAATGAGCGTCATCAATCCAGGCGACCTTGTCCTCCTTTTCTCCCCTCCTCCTCTCATCCTTCCTTTCTTCCCCTCTTCTATTTGGGAGAAGTGACTTCATTAAAGCTGGTTTGATGAGGTTCCCTGTCAGTTGCTGCTGCTCTGTGTGTGTTTTTGTATGTGTGTGTATCATTGTTAGCCTGCTATCTCACTGTCAAGCTCTTTGCATAGCAGCCTGCCACGTTGCGTGAGCACTGAAGCAGACTTAGCCATTATCCTTGGGTGTGTGTGTGTGTGTGTGTGTGTGTGTGTGTGTGTGTGTGTGTGTGTGTGTGTGTGTATCAGCCTGCCATGTTGCATGTCCGCTGGAGCATAGTGTGTCATTAACTCAGTAATTAACAGAAGAATGGCCCCCTCTCGTTCGTCGCACTCACTGTCATTGTCAGTCACACACACAAATACACACACACACGGACACACGCACATGCACACACGTACACACAGACACACACACACACAAACAAACACTTGCACACCAACACATACACACGCACAGATAACAGAAGTCACTGAAAACAACAGTAAAAGTTTGATGCTCATCTTCTAAACTCATTTCTCATTTCCTCTCCTCTATCACAATCTTTTTACTTCTCTTCTCCTTTTCTTTTCTCCTCCCTTCTTCTTCTCTCTCATTTCCTCCTCTTGTTACCGTCCACTGGGCCTTACTTTTGAAAAGTACACAACTTCATCCATATGACCAGACAGTAGAAGTTAAATTAAGCACAGAGGTCACCAAACTTTTGGGACAGCTCTGGCATATTGGTAACAAAATAATAAGGAGGAATGTCAGATATACAATAGATGGTGGACTTTTCAAATATATAATTAATATGTGCAGCCAGGCAGAGTGGATTACAGCTGTGGAGAGGTGTGTAGAGAGCAATGTTTGACCCAGTGAGGAAGTTCTACCAAATTAAATTAAATACTGAACACAAATTATGAGCCTTACACAACAAAGACATTGTGCGACAGTTGCAGTATACTGTGGTCTGCAAACATTGCAAAGTGTGTACATCTATACAAATATTACATGACTAACCATAAATCAGACCTCGAAAGAATACGAAAATATCTTTATCAAGGAAAAGTGCTTTTTATTGTGCTCAATTTCAACTAATGTTTAATGGAGCACTAGAAGTTAAATGTTATAAAGGAGTAAAAGGTATCCTATTTTGAATTACACAATTAGAAAACTCTTGGTTACTCTGCCTGTACTATGTTTTTAATGCATATTATTGAATATCCAACTAACTGTTAAAACTGTACGCTTGTACATTCATCATTTTTTTCTTACTTACTTTGTTTGATATAAATCAAAAATAATAAGTCCAAAGAGAGATAATGTAGCGAGACACAAAAACTCATCTCGACCCACCTGGACTTACCTGTTCCCTTGAAGGTCAACTGTGTTGCAGTCGGACAATGGCGGAAATTCGCGACGGGAAATGTACGCAAAGTGATTTTTGTCGGTTTTAAAGTTTTTTTGTTGATTTTAGAGTTTTGGCTTTTTGAACACACACACACGTCGCTGGTCATTGTCCTTGCCACTGGACCATCTTCAGCACTGATGAACATGAACAACCAGAGAGAGAAAGAAGATCAAACTGAGGGAGGAATCTGCAGAAAATTCACCTCCATCAATCCTGAGAGAGAAAACTTTGGACGGATGGACTTTCTGGCTTTTGAGTTTATAATCATTGTGTTGTTGAGCTGTCTTGAGCTGCTAGTCTCATAACTTATAAGTAAAACAAGATCACTTTGTCCTGTTCTCACAAATGGTCTAGAGGTCAGGACTCCTGTTTTCCACCCTGGTGGTCTGGATTCAAATCCAGGTTTGGGAGAAGATGGTGTAACTGCTCTTTGTTATTTTATTCCAAGGGAAGAAAGGATTTGAATCCACAACTTCTCTGTTACCAAACCTGTTTCTGAACCAGCAGAACTACCAGAACTTTCTGAACCAATCAGAAGATAATTAAATTTGGTGTTCAGAGAAGAACTCTCAGAGGGAGAAAGAAGATCAGACTGAAGGAAGAATCTGAAGAACAGATTAATTTTCTGGACTACTCTGGAATACGATGAACTGTCTTGCAAATTTCTTCTTAATTTAGAAGTCAAACACACACTATCCTTGTGTTCTCTATGCACTAGTGGTTAGGATTCCTGGTTTTCACTTCAGTTAGTGGGGTTTAATTCCTGCTGTAGGAAAAGATTGTATTATTTTATGATCATAATTCTGATATGACGTATCATTTAAAAATCACAGTTGACAGGAGACACAAAGATATTCAGTACTGATTGTCTTTCTATACCAGAAATATTTAAAATCTAGACTCCAGTCTGAATCTCTTTTTTTGTTCTCTGAGTCCTCCCTTGCTGCATAGTAACTTTCTCCCTGATTACCGCACCAGAGAAGAAGACAAAGGACAGTTTTTTAAGGCGCAGCTTAACCCCTGTGTGTGTGTGTGTGTGTGTGTGTGTACGCACACGCGCGTGCAGGGGCATTCACATGCTTCATGCCACAACTTAGTAATTTGAGAAAATGATTTGTAATTTGGGGTTTAACTGATGGCCATTTTGGCCCTTTCTCTATAGATTTCCATGTGGTTGTGTGGGTTTCCTCCAGGTGCCCTGGTATCTTCACACATGCATGTAGGTGTGAATGTTTGTCTATATGTGTTAGCCCTGTGATAGATTGGTGACCTACCTCAAACCTAGTGCATGCTGGGATAGACTCCTGCTCACTGTAACCCAGAACAAGATAAACTGTCTAGAAAAGGAAAACATGGATGAATGGATGGATGAATTTAAATTTAAAAGGTAGAAATTACTTATTTGGGGATTTTTCTCCTACAGGATCTGTGGCAAACATAGCAGGATTACTGGTTGTTGAATAGGAGGTTAAGGAGGGTCTAGAAGTACTGAAATCCCTAGGCTAGTCTTGGTTCCAGTGAATGGGTACTGTCTTCCAGTGAAACATTTTTGGGCGCAGATAGTTGCTTGAGTGTGCAGGTTTGATGGCAATTGTTTTTATCCTGTTCTTTTGGTCTATGTCATGCACTTCCCTGATGGAGGGCAGACATCCAATCACCTGCTCAGCAGTGCACATGACATGTTAAAGTGTGTCCTTGAGCCATGCACAGTGGGTGCCATTGCCAGAGAGAGACTGAGGCTGTTGTAATAATTTATTTTGTTGGTTGTACCCACGGTACCCTTTGTGTCATTTGTGTGTATCATATTGTTATGGCTGTATAATTTAACAGTTAAATTTAATGTAAAGGCAAAGAAAAATTTAACAAGGCTATTTGCCTTGTATTTAAACTTCCCTTCTACCTCCTGCCATGCCCCTCCTTCTCTCACATTTCTTTTCTCTGTCCTATCTCTCTTCCTTATCTTCTACTTTGTACTTTGTTCCCTGATTCGTCTCACTCCTCACATTTCTCACCATCCTCCTTTCTATTGTTCGCTTTTGTTTTTTGTTTTTTAACTTTCTTCTTCTACAGCTTCTTCTCATCCTCCCCCTCCCTCTTCTCCTTCTCAGCCTCTCAGTCCTTCATCTCTAAGTAACCCAGCCTATCTAATTAACTTCCCACTGCCAGGGTTATACATCACTGTGGCTGTCACTTCCCAGGGAAAGGGGAGGGGAGGGAGGATTATGATTTGTACCTCTTTTCAGTCATCTCTTTCTTTCTCTCTCTCTTTGTTTCATGTATTCTTTTGTCTCTTTCTGCTCTTTGTTCATCCATTATCTCTCTCTCTCTCTCTCTCTCTCTCTCTCTCTCTCTCTCTCTCTCTCTCTCTCTCTCTCTCTCTACGGCACTCGTTTGCCAGATATACAGAAAAAAAACCTCTGTTCACTAAGGTACAGCTTTATAAATGCCACAAGAAGTATGTAATGTGTAAGTGTGTCCTATAGGAAATATATGTGTGAACTTGAGGCTTACATTGATGTGATAGAGCACTTTCTCTAATACTTACAAAAAAAAGGTTACACACAAGAAGATAGCCATTAGAATAGAACCTCTTTGAAGGGAAAGGGTCAAGAGCAAAAGGTATGATTATAAACCAGACTAATTACTATAGTGGAAAAATAGGGGAATCCCAGCTTTTTGGTTTATTCTCTCTTTTTATTAATCCCACAGGCACTCCAGTACTCAACAAAATACCATCAGAAATCCAAACAGAGTCCTTAACAGAACAGTGTTTTTTGTAGAATTGCACATTATTCTCTATTAAACCAGGTAGCACAACTCATGGATGTGTTTGTTTATGTCTCTGCGTCCAGATTAGCCTAGCATAGCTCAGTTATGAGATGCCTGTGGGATGATTTGCCAAGGTAGGGAAATGTACCTTTAAAGAATAATAGATGTCTAACCAAAGCAGATGTTGTATTTCACATACTGTATCTATTTAAGTCACAAATTTCACATGAACAAAGAAACCAGATTAACATCTACTCCACTTGCATCTCATTTTGGGTAAGTACAAAAACAATTAGATTTTAAAACAGAGCAAAATACTCAATACCTGACCTCTGACCTCCCTGTTGAGGAGAGCAAAAGAAATGTGTTTCCCTGCGGGGTCAACTAAAGACAGATAGACAGGCTGGCACACAGAAAGACATACTGTATGTACGTTTGACACATTTCAAAAAGTGAAATACAGTCAAACTGTCAAATTCAATTAAGAGTTGATGTGATGTGATGTTGAGTGAGAGCTCTGTCAAGTTGCACCAACCAATAAAAACTAAGCCTTTTCAGACACCAAATGAGAAAAATAAATTTACTTTGCTTGGCACCACTTTATATGATTTAGATTTAGAAAACTTTATAGGTTTTCAAAATGTAGGTATAATCATTGTCAGTTGGTGACCCCGCTATTCAAAACTTGTGCATCTTTTGCTTTAATGAGCCTTTTTATAAAAAACATCTCATTCAACCAGAACCTCTTCTCTTACACTTCAAAGGTCACTTTTCTCAATTTCACAAGTCCGTCAGTTGGTCATTAGATAAAAATAGACAATATCTGATGGCATAATGTTATACTTGCATTGCAAATGAATTTGCTTCTTCTGACCAAACGACTTGAAAGTTGTCCTCAGGAGAGAAACACACTCTTTTAACACACTTTACTCCTTCACTTCTCTCCAATACCAAACAAAAAAAACAAAAAGAAGCTGTGACCACACAAAGAACAGATCCAGGTTACACTGTTGCGCATTATGATTCTGCATGTAACTTTGCACTTTGGGTGCAGATCATTATCTTGACAATTGTTGCCTTGTCAGTTTAACAAATAGAAACCGGCATACATGCAGAAGAGTACCCACTACAGCCAGATATACTGTAGAACATCACCGTAACTATTGTATTATGTTTCTACCATTTTTTTCTCTCCCATATGTCTACATGCCTTTGCCCTGTGCTGGCTCTTCTCTAGAGATCACACTATACCCCTAAACCATTTTATGACAGTAGTGCCCAATGACGCAATGTCTGTCACGGTCTCCTCATCAGGCAATCCATTTTATACGGGTCCATTTTATATGAGGACATGTGTTATCCTTGAGCTTAGAGGCGCACATTTGATTGCTGTCGAGGTGACAGATTCAACTCCACAGCATTTTTTTTCTGACATTTATGAAAATTATTATAATAATCTGTGACATGTTCAGATAATTTTTTTCATAGAATTTTGATACCCTCTCACTGCTTGATGTAACGCATCCGTGATTCATTACAGACAGTTCAAGGAAGCTTTTCACATCCCCTCCTGCAGCTGTCCCCTTTGTTAACCTCATCCAGCTCAGTGTGCCCCTTGCAAACACAAAGATTTGTCTAGACTATGACCTGAATAGCTAGGGAGGTTAACCCACAGTATACTTAGTGTTCAGACCTGCACACATCACATGCTAGTCACTTTCACACCACAACATTTCACTGCACAATTAATAATCTTTTCTAATGCACGATAAAATGAAATCTGTTTAACAGAAAAATTCTGTTATTGTCCAGTTTCAAGCTGTTGGAGTGTGTTCATATTTTCAAAGATAATATGGACCCGCTTTTTTATTTTCCAGCAGCAACTTCTCTGATCTAAAATACCAACATTTTCAGCTGGTAAAGGTTTAAAACTCTTGATTGATCGTCCTACTGTCTAAAGCATCTTCCCAGCAAGGGAAAATATCGTAGGTGCACTGCAGGGTTATAGCTTTTGGCTGGTCAAAGTCAAAAATGAGTAGGACAATTAGTATGTTGAACTGGCAGGTCATAAACACCTTAAAATGATGTGTTCTTTTGGCCTTTGAGGCTAAAATACTGATACACCTCAACAAGATTTTCTTAACAAAGTATTAATGTATTCTTTTTGTATTTTATACTGTTTAATCAATAGGAAGTCCAGAGATACAGATATGACAGGATGCCTATTTAGTTTAGATCTTATCTTTGCACAGTGCAACAACTCAGAACAGCAATGAACACTTAGTTTAAAGTTTAACTGAGATACGAAAAATGAGTAACTTAAAGCTGGGGTAGGCAAAACCTGTGCAACCTATGCAAAACCTTCTGCCTCTCTCTCTGCTGCCTCATATCACTCCACTAAGCCCCTCCCACCAAACCCACAACTTCGAACGACAGTAGAAGGAGTCGGTTGCCCTGTGAAACCTTATCCCTCGTAGGACTCGCTCTCCACAGCAAGAGCCCCACTGAGACCGCGGCCCCTCTCGCTGCGACTTGTCTTCTCAAACACGCCCCTCCAGCGCTTCATGGCCGCAGAGCAGAGCGCCCCAGGCTTCAGAGGCAGCTGCAACGCCGTCCAGCAGCAGGATGAGAGGCTAGTACACCACACACACACGCCACTGTCCCCCGTCAAAAGTTATTCCCCACTGTTTGTCATCATGCCTCTTTGTCACTCGTTGTTACGAGCGCCATGGCATCGAACATAATGAGCCCAAAGCTCCGTGTGGAGCGGGATATGTTCACACACGTGTCTTCTACTATAAACCACTGTAGACAAAGGAGGTATTGGAAATGTATCACAAGTTGCAGGATTTTCCGCCATTGAATCAGGCTTTCACCAGGAATCTGAAGGGACGTGCACATGCATCTGCATTTGTAGCTCAGCCAATAGGAATGCCCTCTCTCTGAAATGACCTGTGATTGGCCAAAAACGCCCATCATGGGCTAGATTTTCTAAAGGTTGAAAACAGAGCCAAGAGGAGGTGCAGAAGTAGAGGTTTTCTCTCAGACCACTTGAATTACAATATACTGAAAGGTTATTATGGAATTTTTGCCCAATGACGCAAAAAAAATACTGCCTACCCCACCTGACACAACACTGCTTACTCTTGGTGTTGAACATTGCGCAGCAACAGCACAACACCACGTCATTGCATTTATGTGTAGCTTGTCACCAAAAAATATCTCACCCACAGTCTGCAAAGGAAGTATCCCCTCTCGGTCTGCCAACCCATCCTGTTTACAATAAGTGGGAAAAAAATACCTACATACACACCCTAAAAAGAACAGCTTATCCAAATAGCATTCCTTTTCATCCATTCTCATACAAGCTTTCCCCCGACCGCTGACAACATCAAATGAACAGAGGAGAGCGGATGAAGGGAGGATAGGAGGAGGATCGGATGAGTAGGAGGAGGTGGAGGAGGATGGCAGAAAATAGATGTTTCTGTCGATTTTGCAGGAGAAAATAAAGGCGTGCGGGACAGCGAGGCTTAAAGCCAAATCAATGTTGTCAGCAGCTGGCACTTAAGAAGGGGCCATTAAAGTTTAAAAAGTTTGGAAAGCAGCGCTGGAATTAGGGCCAAATGGGTTAGAGGTAGGGGAGCGCTGGCTTCCATTAAAATCAAAGCCAACGAGAGCTGACAGATCCTCTCAGGATTCCTGCAGTCCTCCTGGCTTTTTTTTTTTATCAACTCCCCCCCCCCCCCCCCTCTCTCTCTCTCTGTCTCCCCCTCCATCTCTCTTCCTACCCTACATTTATTCACTCTATCGTTCTTTCTTGTCCATCTATTTTCGTCTCTCTTCAAGTTTGGTCACTCTCGCTGCCTCTGTACTCGTCTTTGTTGATTATTTTTACCTTAACTTTTCATCTATCTATCCCTTCCTCTACTCGTCTCATCATTTGCGCTTTACGCACCCACACCTCTTTTCAGCAACTTTTGTGCATCACTCATTCTCATCCTCTTTCTGTCTTTATATTTGAGGAGTTGTTTCGCATCACTCGCCATTCATTTTAACAGACAACTCCTTAGAGAATAGACCCCCTCGTAAACTGAAACATGGAACCTACATTTGCTGAAAATCAGTCACGTTTCTATCATTACCAGTTGTCAGACATAGAAAGTCAGAGAAATTGGTTTCAAAGATTTTGTAAGTTGGCTGACGAAAGTCACTAAAGTTAACTTTTATTTCCACTGATGGTACAGAGTATGTGTTGAATTATAGCCTTAATATTAAACAGGATCCTTGTCATAGAGTTAGAAATCAGATATTCTCCTCCTTAATACACCTATAGTGTCAGAAAAGCTACATTTGCAGTCAAGAGGAAAAGGTCCAGTGCTGTGGGATACACTAGAGCACCAATTAATGTGCAAAATGGTTACATCTTGATGTTTATTTGCTGTTTGTTGTGAAGCAGACAGCACAGAAATGCTCTCCAGGAAGTGATACTACAACACACTCAGCAAATACTGCCTAAATGCCCTCGAGTAGGGTGCATAAGTTCCAACAGTAGTAGTTTGTGGTTTTACTGGGAAGCTCCTGCAGGTGAATGTAAATCATAAAGTATTTATGCAGGCCAAACATGATTCTGCCACTTTATGATGACTTTCTGGAGACTACTAGTTGATATTTTGGCAGTGGTGGCAAAATCCACTGCTGACAGAGCTACATCAAATCAAAATCTTTTCTTTAGACAACATTATTTATTTTTGTCATATGTAATGTGTTCTCCCTAAATGCACATGTGCAGATGTTTTGGTCACTTTCCCCTTTAAGTAAGTTCGACAGGGCTTTTGCATGCTCATGATTGGATCGTAACTGTGGAGTTTGTTTTGACCAGTGTAACGTGTCAAAATGAGTGAAAGGAAATTATCTTATGTTGCAATTCACAGCTTGCATATTGCAAATTTGGTGAAAAAGCCCCAGGCTTGTTCTCTGTACACTCGAGACACCACGCATGTTTTTTCCCCCGCTTCTTAGGTTTCTTTTGGAAATTAGCATCCTTCAAAGCCCCTGATGTATAGAAAATATAACATTTTGTAGAAGGTGTAGAAATAAATATCTTTGTCTAAATATCTTTGCAAATGATGAGATAATTTCCTGTTTTCTGTATTTAATCAACACAGAAGGGAAGGTGATACATGTATACTATATATAAAGCTCAGAACATAGTACATACATACATCACTTGACACCTTCATCAACAGGAAGGGCTGCAGCACATCAAGAGTGTTATTGTATTATATATTGGACATATAGGTGATTGCCACTGTGGCCTCAAGTGTGTTTTTTTAGTTTTATTTTACTTGACTACTCACCCGAGGAGCCAGCCTCTCCATCTACATGTATGTCTGACCAGACAATGTCTGTTAATAATACTGTTTGTTCTTCAAGTGCAGGTTGTAGAGGTTCAGGTATTTTCTCACCTCAGAAACAACAGAAGAAGACATGAGATCACCTCACAAGAGAGGAATGGAATGGTATGGTAGTCAGGATGTGCCAATCAAAGCAGTGAGTCTAAATATAATGCAGCATTTCTGAGATGTTGATGCTGGAAAACAGGACAGTAGTGTATCCTTCATGGGGTTGGAAGCTGATATGTAGGTCTGTGCAGAAAAAATATAGACGACACACCAAAGTCAGCCTCATTCCTGAGTAAACAATAGCAAGTAAACAATAGTAAATCAAGAGCTCTAATATACAAAATTACACCATATAAAGAAATGAACAATTTGTGTTAGCAATAGCTTAAGTGTCATCATTACCTTAAACTTTTGCCCTGCATGGCACATTTGCATCTGTGTTCATGATGATATGCACGAAAAAAATAATTTGAGTTCCCTTTACTCTGCTGCTGACTGCTGCGAGGTGAAATCAGGTTAACTACAGAAACTTTTACCATGGAGTTTTATTGTTTGTTGACACAATGCTGGGGTTTATTAAGCCGCTGTAGCCTGGAGGTGTTATTGGGCTGGTACGTTGGGACTGGCTTTTTTTGCATTTTTTTTCTCACTGCTTGTTGTTTTACCTGCGGGTAAGGCAGAATGGTGAGTGAATTAGAATGCTGGCAGGGGGTAACTCCCTGTCGTACACACTGATGCTGTGGAAGCCTTGCAAATATATAAACACACACATATACGCAAAATAAGCACTCAAAAATGAACACACTAAAACAAATAGATACAACAGCAAAAGTACGGACTCACCTCCTCACACACTGGATGTATACACACACATATGCACCAATCAGCCATAACATTATGACCACTGACAGGTGAAGTGAAGAACATTGATTATCTCGTTACAATGACACCTGTCAGTGGGTGGGATATATTAGGCAGCAAGTGAACATTGTGTCCTCGAAGTTGATGTGTTGGAAGCAGGAAAAATGGGCAAGAGTAAGGATGTGTGCGACTTTGACAAGGGCCAAATTGTGATGGCTAGACGACTGGGTCAGAGCATCTCCAAAACTGCAGCTCTTGTGGGGTGTTCCCGGTCTGCAGTGGTCAGTACCTACCAAAAGTGGAACAAGAAAGGAAAACTGGTGAACCAGCGACAGGGTCATGGGCGGCCAAGGCTCACTGATGCGCGTGGGGAGCGAAGGCTGGCCTGTGTGGTCCGATCCAACAGAAGAGCTACTGTAGCTCAAATTGCTGAAAAAGTTAATGCTGGTTCTGATTGAAAGGTGTCAGAACACACAGTGCATCACAGTTTGTTGCGTATGGGGCTGCGTAGCCACAGACCGGTCAGGGTGCCCATGCTGACCCCTGTCCACCGCCAAAAGTGCCTACAATGGGCACGTGAGCATCAGAACTGGACCACGGAGCGATGGAAGAAGGTGGCCTGGTCTGATGAATCACGTTTTGTTTTACATCATGTGGATGGCCAGGTGTGTGTGCGTCTCTTACCTGGGGAAGACATGGCACCAGGATGCACTATGGGAAGAAGGAAAGCCGGCGGAGGCAGTGTGATGCTTTGGGCAATGTTCTGCTGGGAAACCTTGGGTCCTTCCATTCATGTGGATGTTACTTTGACACGTACCACCTACCTAAACATTGTTGCAGACCAAGTACACCCCTTCATGGAAACAGTATTATATTCCTAATGGCAGTGGCCTCTTTCAGCAGGATAATGCGCCCTGCCACGCTGCAAAAATGGTTCAGGAATGGTTTGAGGAACACGACAACGAGTTCAAGGTGTTGACTTGGCCTCCAAGTTCCCCAGATCTCAATCCAATCGAGCATCTGTGGGATATGCTGGACAAACAAGTCCGATTCATGGAGGCCCCACCTCGCAACTTACAGGACTTAAAGGATCTGCTGCTAACGTCTTGGTGCCAGATACCACAGCACACCTTCAGAGGTCTAGTGGAGTCCATGCCTCGACGGGTCAGGGCTGTTTTGGTGGCAAAAGGGGGACCTACACAATATTAGGCAGGTGGTCATAATGTTATGGCTGATCGGTGTATATACTAGCATCCAGCCACATGCATCCACTTACCAACTCAAACACCTAAAAATGCACATGAAAACACACATATGTATGTATATGCACAGATGTACACACACATACAGTGTATTCACACCACACTGCCACAGCTGTCCCCTCCTCGCTCAGTCTCTAGAGCCTCTCTGTTTACTTCCAAAGCTTGTTTTCATCATCATCTATGTGTGAGTGTGTGTGTGTGTGTGTTTATAAGAGAGAGATAACAGATTAACAGATATCTGCCAATAGCTGGGAGAAGTGGATGTTTTTCAAAAGGTGTGATTAATGTTGGAAAATTCATTAGCTTATACTTCACACTGCCCGAGGCGATCGTCATAGATGTGTGTGTGTGTGTGTGTGTGTGTGTTTGTGTGTGTTTGTGTTAGTGATTCTGTCAGTCTGATGTAACTCTGTCTCAGTCTTTCAATGTGTGTGGGAGTTTTGTCTGTTTGTATCTCTCTCTTATTTGTGTTACCGTTTGTCACAGCATGTGTTTGATTTCATGTTATTCTGCGGTTGCCTCACTGTCTGTGTGTTGTTGTGCGTATAAGTGTGTCACTGTTACAGTCTCCATTCCTTTCTACCTGTGCGTGCTTGCGTGAATGCATTTGTCTGGGTCTCCAGTTGTGTGTGTATGCGTGTGTGTGTATGGTACAGTATAGCAGACTGATATCGCTTTATGTCCCCGCTACATCTGGGTTGGTACACTCTCAGTCTTTTTCCAGCCTCTGTCATTTAGTCCATTGTCAGCTCCCATTCCAGCGTATATCCATTCAACACGCCTAATGGTCTGTGTAATACACTCAGATAGCTTCACAACCTCCCACCTATTTGTGTTGTTGGAGTGTGTGTGTGTGTGTGTGTGTGTGTGTGTGTGTGTGTGTGTTCCATGTGTGAGTGCAGGGGGAGCAAGAAAGAGAAAGAAAAGGAGAATGGGAGGCCAACACAGAGGTTGAAATGTGTGTGTTTGTGTGTGCAGAATTCTGCTTATCGAGTGTGTGTGTGCTGGTGAAATTGTACTGTTGTTGTCGTTTCAACCTCTGTCACACCTCTCTCCCATCACTCCTCTACTCCTCCACCCTGTCACTCGAAGACTTTAAAGTTGACACTTTCTTGTCCACTTTGGTACCAGATCAGGATGATTTAAACTCCTGAGTTTGTGCAAAATTTAGATTGGACCCAACAGGACCCGAAGAAGAGTCTGATAACATGAGCGGCACAGGCTTTATTCTTTGTCAGGCAATCATAACAAAATATTTAAAAAAACATAAATAAAGAAATGCTGCTGAACTGGGCTGTGGAAATATTGAACATACCAGTTAACAGCCAATTAGCTTTTAATCAGACAGATAAGGCGGATAAGGTAAGAATGTGAGGCAGTGCATCAGCAAACAATGTTTTAGTCAGGTTCAGTCAGGCTTGAATCCAGTTGCTTGATTGTTGTTTTCTTTTTACTTTTTAAACCATAATTCGGTCCAGGAAAACTGATGGAGATACCTAATGCAAGCTGAGAAAGTCAAAATGGCTTCCATTCATTTAACGTAATATAATAGAATTTGACTGCAGCCTACACAGGAATACAAGAGCGAGTTTGGTTACATTTGAACTAAAAAGTATATTTATACCTCGGTGGAACACTGTTTTAACACATACTGACCCATGACTTGGTTGTACAGTGCTACGGACATACATGTATGGTGTAGGAAAAAAAATTCAAACAAAGATGCAGTAAAGTGAAAGCTTAAGCTAAAGTGTCTTTTGGGTATTTATAATTAATGAAATATAATTAAAAGTTTGGAAAGGTTAGATGACATTGCTTATGTTATGCTAAAAATGTAACTGCACCCCCTTTATCCTTCATACTCACCTCTCTTCCTCTCTTGTCCTCCCAGACTAGACTCCCTCCTCCTCCCACTCTCCTCCTAAACACATTCATACACTCTTTTCTCCTCCTAAACTACTCCTGAACACACTTCCAACACTTGTTCTTCTTCTTGATCTCCCCCCAAAGACACTTTAACCCTCTTATTTCCTCTGCTGTCTTTTTCCCTCCACTTCGCTCCTCCTTTCATTCCAGGAAAATCTCGCCCTTTCATCGCCTTCCCCTCCTCTGTTGCAGCTTATTCGCCTCCCACCCTCATTCGCCTGTTCCTCAGCTGTGCCAAAGGAAATCATCCATGAAAAATGTTTTGACCCTCCATAATTGCAGCTTCCCGCATGTTTTCCATCTCCTTGATGCCAGAGCCACGTGCTTGCTAAACTGATGTCGGAGAGACGAGTTCAGACACACATACGCTCATACTGTATGCACACACGCAGCCACCCACGCAGACTTGTACATTTATGCAAATGCATAAGGGACACGTGCACATAGAATCAGACATATAAGACACAGACAGACACACACATTGTTTCATCATTATGTACTGTATGTATGCAGGGAGTGGGCAACATAATATGAGCACTTCCAAAGCCCAGCCGTGAAGTGTCTTGGGACTGCATCACAGAGGTTTAGATTCAACTCTATGGTCATTTGTGAGGCCAGAGTTTGTAGTGTTTTTATATTGTAAGGTGTTCCTATTATTTTGTACACTGCCTGTATCTTTGTAAATGTACATGGGCACATGGCTGCGTGTATATGCACATTTACACTAACAGATACAATTGATCAAAAATGGCGGTTGGAATACATACACGTCAAATGAAAATCATGAACAGAAATTTGGATTTTTAGGATTTCATTTGAAATGAAAGATTACATTTCTCTGTGGTTTTTAAAAGCCTTTCTAAACCCATCTGATAAAATGTATTATCATGTAAGGCTGAAAACAAGGCTCTTTCTCTTAGATCCTCTAAAATACACAGTTGATAGATATCTCACAGAGTTTCTTCTTTTTATTATATCGTTAGCAACAGTCCACTTCAGGCTCTACCTTCCTCAGCATGTGTGTGTTTACCAGGTTTCTGGTAAAGGTATCAACTCCACCCCTCAATTACAAAATTGTTTTATATTTAGATTTATTTCATTTATTAAATAATTGATTTGGTTGTTATGGCTGTGATAGACGATTGAGGCATGGAGTCAAGGTCAATATAATCACTGATACCAGACACCTGGGGAACACACACATGCTGAGGAAGGCAGAGCACTGAACTGCTGCTAATGATTTAATGAAAGGAAAATATAAGAAGAAAATTTCTAAGCGCTCACCCTATATGTGAATTCAATGGACTTCTGCAATGTAAAGTGGTTTGCCTTTGAGAGATAAAGTAGAACACATACAAACACATGCACAGACACGTGCAGATACAGTGCAGGCATGTACTCATTTACAAAAGCACTCCTTCATACATATTCACAAACACTATTATATTGACAGACACGTCTCTATACACAGACTCACTCTCAAACACATACATTCACGTGTACAGACCCTCACATACTGCTAACAACAGGCCGACCTAATACTTACAGACACTTTCATTTGGGATGAATGTCAGCGCTAATCCGACCTTAAGCTACATTAAATGACTTCCACTCCCCTTCCTCTAGTTCCCTTCCCTCTTTCCATCCGTCCATTTATCTGTCCACCCACCACCTCTCTTCTTCTGTCCTTATTGCCTGCTACCTAGAATCCATCCATTTCTATCTCTCTTTCCATTCGCCTTCCTCTCACCTCTCAGCTCCTTTCTATTGATCTCTTCCTCACTCCATCCTTCCTTGTAAGCCATCATCTCTACCTAATAATCGTCTTCTCCTCTTTCCAATCTCATAATCAGCATCCTCTCCCTCCCACCTTGTTTGTCTCTCCATCCATCCCTACTCTCCACCTCCATCTTTATTCTATTCTCTTCCCTCCCTCCCTCCCTCCCTCCCTCCTCTGTTCCCCTACTCTCAGTTTGTTGCCCTAATGTTTCCAATCTTATGGAAGAGAAACCAGTAATTTCACTGGCATTTCCTTTCAGAAACATGCACCCATCTCTCCTCATGCTCCTGTCCCATTGCCATGCCCAAGTTCATTTAAGGTTTTCGTTGCTATGGCAAGCAGGAAGTTGGAATTAGATTTTGGGTTATGTTGCCAACCGTGACTGAGTCCTTTCTTCTGTAAGGCTATAACTGAGCCCTGGCAGCTTTTATTGGGGAGCCAAAGGGAAGATGACAGGTGTGCACCAGGGACCTGTTAAAGGCATACCTTGACATTTAGAGATGTGGTGTGGTATTTTCCTTTGCCCAGCACACAGGGAGAGATGTGCACATATTCGTTTTTCACTACCTCTTTAAGTGTCTTGTTGTCAATGTTACTATGTCTTATTAAAACCAATGGACATGGTGGGCTAATGAGATAGCTGTACACAGTAGCTTCAAAGAGGCTCACTATGCTGCCTCTTTTGTTTTTTGTTAGGTTTTTATTTTAATATCTGCATAACAACAACAAAACCTTCTTGTGTCAGAATCTTGTGTGGAGACAGGACTATTATGAATATAATGCACAAGTAGGGAGCTTTTTTACATCTAAGGTAACATAAGCTCTGTGGCATTTAAACTTATCAGCAGACAGCTATAAAATCATTCCAGTATTGCTATAAGGACTAAGGAATTATCTTCACTTCTTTTGTTGTCTGGGAGGAATCTTTCATTTGTAGGGTAAAAGGTATGGCCAACACATTTACGGCTAATAGGCTTAAAGGAAAATTCTACTATATTTCATATTTTTCTTTCGTAATCGTGGCCAAACTGACTAATGGTCATGTTAACTTTGAACATACCATCTCTGCTGTTGAGATTCGGGAAATGTGGACTGGACAGCTTAAATCAGGGAAGGTAGCGTGTGCCTCCTGGAGCTTCACAAATAAACCATCATTTTATATAAATCATTTCACCCATCCAGTTGAAACACATCAGTAGTTTTGTCAGTCCATTATTTATGCTGTAAAATCCACCAAAATTATTTATGAATTAGGTGATAGTTGTGTTGTTGTTTTTTTATCATTAGGGTTATAGTGTTTTTCAACAAAAATTGGGTAATGTGCCTTTTAAGACAAAAGATGCTTTGAATAGGATTTATTTCCCTAGAGGAGGCTGAGCAATTTCAATACTGCATGCTCTGTGTGGTGACGTTAATCCCGTCTGGGGAGCGTATGTAGACGCCAAAATTCAAAACATCGGATTAGCACCTGCTGTCAGCCCCCATGTCAACCTCCTCAGTTGCACAGTACAAATCAGCATACCTTTAATCTACAGGCTAAAACAAGTGTGCATTGGACCTTTTCCTGATCATCAAAACTATATCAGTTAATTTCCATCAATCTGCCAATTAATTACAGTAATGGACTAAGTGTCTCATCATTCATATATTTTAAAACACCAAAGACCCTTTGGGTAGGAGAATGGAAAGTAATCATACAGGAGACCTTGTAGAGTTTGACTATCTCACCGAGTGAACACCTCTGGGCTGTTAGGGATGACACCATCTTTAAGGTTACCTCAGTCTATAACTGCTCTGTTTACCTGCCTATCTATCTCCAGGGTAATGGCTAAAAGATGTACTGCTTTAAGCTGCACAGATATTTAAAGGCAACATGAGCATACCTCTGCTCTGCTCCATCATGCAGAAGGAGACTGTCTGTGTGTGTGTGTGTGTGTGTGTGTGTGTACTCTTTGTGTGGATGTTGTTTATACAGATAGAGATGTGCCCCGTCAGCCAATGTGAAATCATTAGTTATATTAATTGGTTCCTCACTGTTCGGGTATCTGAATCCCTCATTCCTCTCCTTTTTTCTTTCGTTCATCTTATCTCCCTCTCTTTATGTCCCCCATCCTCTTCCAACCACTTCTGATTTGACATTTTCTCTCTGTCATCCTTCTCTCATCCTTTCATCTGACTCTCTTTCTTTCTCTCTCTTTTTTCTGTCTTTTTGCACTCATAGCTATTTTCCACACACTTTTTCACTTCCCGTCTCCTCATTTCTAAAATGAAGAACATGAATAATGGGGATACAGATGTCTGCTGAGATTATTGTCTGGCCTTGGGGTGTGTGTGAGAGAGAGGGGGAAAGCAAGAGAGCAGTGCTTTCTTGAACATTGAAGATTGTAGAGTAAGTAAATAAGCAGGCGAAGCAGTCAATAGAAACCAAGATTGTGTAATGATTCTCATTTGAACCTCAGCTTGTATCAATCTGAAGATGAGAGGAGTGGACTGAAGGAATGCAGGGAGAAGTAATGGTCAGGAGGGATGGAGGCCGGTGGGGGGGTAGGAACGGGGGAGGAGAAGGAGAGATGATTTGGAGTGAGAGGAAAAGAGAAGTGCAGGTCATTGAAGAACAAGAAAATCATGTCTATCTCTCAGGGTTTCTGTCCATGTCTTTCTTCATCTATCTCTTTCATTTAGTTGTCCATCTTTTTATCGGACAGTCTCTCATTCTCACTGACAGTTGTCTCAATGTTAAAAAGTAACTCAGTGTCATTTCGGTTCACTCTCTTTCCTCTCTGGAACAGATCAGTACTGTATCTGTCTCTGCTTCTCTCATATTTGTTCTCTACTGAATTATTCTCATCTTCCCATGACTGGATTAATCCAACAGAGGGCCCTTGGCAACAATGAGCTGTGGGCCCCCACTGACCCTGTACAATCCCCAATCTCTGTGTGTTGTGTATCTAACCAGTTATGTGGATAACCAGTCTGCGTTCTGCCATATTTGCCAGGGCTCCCTGGAAAAAGAGATAATGTATCTCAACAGAATTCCTAGTTAAATAAAGGCTAAATTAAAAAAGTTGCCTTTGTGTGCCTATCAAGTGCAGTGCACACAGGAGACTACACATGCCAGCTTTATTATATTTTACTCAGGCTCAGACATTGACCAGTGCTACTATGCTGGAATACTACCCAGTCCCAGGTTTACAATGTGTCAAATTAATTTGTGGTAACGTGATTAAACACACATTTATTTAGGAATGTGTGCCTTTTTATAGCCACTTGTTTCTAGGAAATTATTCAAGAAAATTTAAACAGCTTTTTAAAATTTGTTGAGTGATCTCATCCAGTTGTCAGTTTTTTGTTGTTATTTTTTCACTTGTTTGGAAAACATGATAATAAATATGATATTTATTAGCTGGTGTAAAAGTTGGCTTGGTTTCCAGTGTGTATTTCTTCTTGCTGCATGCCCTCCCCTGTGTCTGTGTTTCCCTCTCTCTTCATCTTCCCCTCACTCCTCTCCCACTGATTCCCTTACTTTTCTCTTCACCTATCTTGCCCTCTGTCTCGTTCACTCCCACGCTGCCTCTTCATCAAAAGAGACCCGTTCTAAATAGAAATTCCCTCTCTGTTTCCGTAGATCTTTCTTGATGACAACCCCAGTCAACCACAGAGACTATAGTCATCCCCTGCGGCAATGTGCTCTCTCTTTCTCTGTATCCACAAGCCCAGTTTCTTTTCATTTTTCTTCTCAAAAACAAAACTTTCTCCCCTTCTGTTTTTCTGTGTTATTTTAGGCACCTAGACAATCCATGTGAGCTCCATCCCCTACAGCTGTAACATCAACTTCTGTGTATCCATTTTCATGTTTTATAAATAATTGTATTGTTTTATTGTCTTTTTTCTTTCCTTTCTTTTTGTTTGTTTTCTCTTTTGTTCTCCATCCAAATCAAAGTTTTCTAAATCATCTCTCTTTTATGTCCACAGATCTTTCTAGATGCCAACACCATCAGGCTGGGCAACATCCCCCTCGGCAGTGCTGTGGACCCCCTGGAGGGGGCGCCAGCAGGTACCACCTACACCAAACAGACTGTGTACGAGCTTTGTGCCTGCGCTAACGGCAAGCTCTACCTGTCCCCTGCCGAGAAAGGCTCTACCTGCCAAACCACCAGTAACTTTTGTCTGTGGAGCTGAAAGTGGGAGGTTGACAGACAGCCGGGACATATGGACTATTAGAGTTTGAAGCTAATGCTAGCCAACAGACTGAATCAACGTGGATTATGGCTTGGTGGGAAACTAATGCCAGCTAACAGACCGAATCAACATGGATTGTAGCATGGCGAGAAGTTCATGTCCATTAACCAATCAAATTATATGGATTACAGCTTGGCAGGAAGCTAATGTTTGCTAACAGACCAAATCAACATGGACTGTGGCTTGATGTGAAGCTAATGCCAGCTAAAGGACAGAATCAACATGAACTAGAGCTTGGTGAGAAACTATTGCCAGCTCACCGACCAAATGAATATGGATTGGTCAGTAGCTAATGCTAGTCAAGAGGATGGATGACTTGGCGGGAAGCAAAAGCCAATAAGGTTAGCTGGTGGGCATGATGCTATGACCACTCATGGACATGGATGGACAGTCTTACTCTGGGGCTCTCGTTGGCTGTCTTTGCCATTGTTGAATTGCTGCCATGACGGTTTCTGAAAGTCACAAGGATTACATTTGGGGGTTTCCTGAGAACAGCAAACTCTCTTACAATAAAAGTGAGTTGTGTGTTCACTGTATGACCAAAATGTCCAGGAAAACATGCTCCTGCTTTTGTAACCAGATGTTGGACTGGACTGCAAACTTGCCAGCAGGGACATGGACAAAGACAGAAACAGTGTGGACCTTGGTTTAGCCCTGCGGGTAGCTAACAAGTAAATCAGACAATGGTTCAGTGTAGTGGGAAGCTAAGGCTAGCTAACGGACCAATCTATACCAGAAAGGCCTTCCCCCTCCTCCCCCTCTAGTCTTTCAACCCAAACGTTGACGTGTGACCGTTCCACATTAATCTACACCTGATAGTGAATATGCTATCCAACCCCACTTTTCATAGGATAACTAATGCAAATAATTGTGCTTCAACCTTGCATTCACCAGCTTTTCCCCCCATATATTTTCAGATTTTTCATATCTACTTTCTTTTTGTTTAGTTCTCTTTTCTTCAGATCAAATATTTTACTTGTTATCTCTTGGTATCCTGTTCTTTTTCGCTTCAACATCTCTGTAATCCTTTATCTTTCCATAATTTGCTTCAGCTCTCCTTTATCTTTTCTTTGTGCTCTAGTTATTTTGGTCTGTCTATGCATCTACTTGCACTGGACTGGTAAAGAAAACTAAAAACATTGTTCTATCTGCTTTCTTCCACTGGACTGTGTTATTTTACTAACCGTCACAGCTGTAAAAGATGCAGGGTTTCTCCCCCTCACAGTCTGTTCCCACATCTTTTGGTTTCCGTCTCTCGAGAGTCATTCTATCTGGGCATATGATGCTTTTTTGTTAGAGACAGAAAGCAAATGGCATAAGAAAAAGAAAAGGAAAGTGAGTTAAGTCTTACATTAAATTAAGGCTCAGGTGGGTGCTATAGCAGACCAACCATTTTATAGTGTGGGGCCAAACCTTCAGTCAGGCAGAGGCAGCAGTGAGGCGACCCAGACCAATTTTGGTCTTGTTATGGAGTATTATACATCTTCATCCTGTGTTCCTTGTCTGTTAGGTTTTTTTTCACTCTTTTTGCATGACCCGTCTGCTCTTCTTGCCAAGCCCTTGCTCTTCTCAGTCATGTCTTCTGTGTCATTGAGAGACGTTTCTGCTCTTTGCTCTCTCTCTCTCCTTTTTGTTCCTTCTTTTACAGCAGTATTTTTACCTCTCATCACTGCTTGCTCAGCCTCCTCACCATTCTCTATTTTCTTTCCAGCAGTTAAATTTCTAAGTATTGTCTTATCTTCTTATCTTGTCTTGCGTCTCTTACCCATCAATCACCAAATTACATGTCTTGATGTTGTCTCCACATCTTATTTGTTATTTCCTCACTCTTTAACCTCCTTTGGCCATCCCAAACTCAAATATCAGGAAAAATGATTTGCCCTCAGACTATGCCCCCTTTCAAAAGTTCTGCAACCTAAGCAAGAAAAGTCAAGAAGGTCGAAAATATCATTTTGGGGGTTATTTTTTATATATTTAATCAGTCTCAGATGGGGGGGATCAGTGTGAATGGCCTCGAGCTGGCTAACCTAGCGCCCAACCTCTGCGATGGCTGGAAATCGTGGGAAATCAGCAATTTTGTGTGGCAGAAATCCCCCTGGAGGAAATTATGGATGGATTTGGTTGTATGTGTGTGGACTCAACTGGATTAAGGCCCTGAGGCGTACTTTCTTTTTTAAAACAAAGTGATACACAGGTGCCTTTGCTGCTGTTGGTAAAAGCACATCACAGTCTGAACGTTCACACTACCCTCAGTGGACCATCTGCGTGTGTCTCTGGAAAAACTATCTATTTATCAATCTACCTATCTATTTAGTTTTCTGTCTTTTCCCTCCCCTTCTCTCCTGGTTTTGTAGAACTCTCAGTATATCCAGCTGAAAAAAGAACAATTCAATCCTGGTTTAAAGTTTAATTTTCTGATGTGTTCCCTTATGGTTTTATTCTTGATAATAAAAAAGCACAAATTATGCCATGTATATAACAATACCTATAAAATACAAAATAAAATAATATTGTTTTTAAAGAGAATCTCTGGAGTCTTCAGTGTTGTGAAATTTGTAATTATTGCTTTTATTATTCTAACTGTGTGTTCTTAAGAGAAATTACAATGCTTCCCTGATGATTAAAACCTAAATAACTTTACATGTTACTGACAACTGGAATCAGGGTTTGCATCTCTGAATCCAGCATGTGGTTAGATTTAGGCAACAAAAGCAGTTTTGTTATGGTTAGGGAAAGATTGTGGCTTTTGTTAAATGTGAACATGTCGTGTCTCTCGCTTCAAGGCAGTGTCTTCAATATTTAACCAAGACCAAAATCTTTCCCTGACGTGAACCAAATGCTTTGAATGCCTAAACCTCACCAATAAAAACCGTCGATCATGTTTGCTTTGAGCAGATATTGTATTGAACATGAAATACATTGTCAGTGAACATTTCACTGCAACGTTATCAATTACTCGTTATCAATATTTTGCAACTTGGCACACAAATTCATTGAGAACGTTTCCTCATTATGCTGATAGAAAATGAAATCCAGGCGGCACTGTTTTTCTTTTAAAACATATTTGCTGTTGCACTCATTTCTACCCCTCCTTAACATTAGTATTAGCCCCTGCCTTTTCTTTGTTTTTATTTCCTATAGTTTCGAAACTCTGTGGTGAAGGGTACCCAGCTATATCACACGTATCTGCTGTTCCACAAACACAAAGCAGCCGCCAACCATTATTATATAAGCAAAAAGCTGCTGCTAAATAACCCAGAATGCATGCGTTGATTTCCATGATCTACAATGACAGATCACACACATAACAGGCTTCAACTCAGCCTATGGTTATGTTGTTATCATGGGCTGCAGAAGTCTTGACCTGATGGTGATGATTCACAGCACACAACATCGTACTCTCCTACTGTTTCTCTTTTCTTGTAGCTTTGGATATCCATCCAAACTCTTCACACGTGACTTTTTCTTTCCTTGTGTCTCCCTGCCTTTTATTGTCACTCTACCTTTTGATATTCTTTGTTATCTACTGGTGATGATAGCATTACATTTATGTATTCAGTATTACAGTAATTACATTTTCTTTCAGGAGAGGAGGTTTAGGTAAGTATTAATCCATCTTTCTTAATCACTTTGTTTATGTTGATTTAGCATGTTTTCTCATTCTCTCACTTTTCTCTTTCTCTCTCTTTCTCATTCTTCTGCAGCATGAATTCCTCTGTTTTTCTCTCTCCCTCTGTCTCCTCCCTCCTCAGCCTTTTTTCCCTGTCACTGTTTTTAGGTGGTAGTTATGAAATTATGTGCTGAAATGTTGCGAGCTCAGAAATCAACCATGAAATGGAACATCTTCGTAAATACACAGAGACACACACACAAATCGAAACACACAAAGATGCCTGTAAACACACATCCAAGTACATGCTTTTCAATCAGGATGCTGTACACTCAGTGGCCAGCACTTTATTGTATTATCATTTCAAATCTCCCCATTGACCCATAGGCCTGTTGACAGTAATGGGATAACTTTATAAAAGTGAGCGCTAGCTGTATTTTCCTCCCTTTAATGTAACATGCAGGCCTTCTCTGTCCTCAACACCAGTGCTCGTTTAATTTTTCATCATTTTATTTTATAGTGTTCAAACTTATTTTCTCCAAGTTCCTACACTTTGCCAATTGTGATCTCTTTTATCTATTTCCAAGCAGAGACATTGAAAACGTTTTGACAGCTTTTACCACGCTGCAGCTGCACTATGACAAATTATTTTGAGATATAGATATAGATAGATATACGGAGGAAAAATGGGCTGTCTTAAAGTATAGTTTGCTTTTGAGGTGCACATGTGAAAAATTGGGCCTCATGTAGAGCATCAGCTTTTAACTTGTGTCCCAAACACAAAAACGATCAGAGTAGGAGCATTAGTAAAACTTAATTGTATGCCTACCGCGTTCATTCTGACACTGACCTAATCTAATTCATTTACTTTCTTGATCAAGCTCATTGTCAGCGTCACAGGGTGAAGCCAGCAACCTCCGAACATTCAAAGGCCTTTTTCAGGAAAGACATTTTGACAGTCACAGTAGGAAAAGCACAGGTGTAAATAAAATGGATCACTGCACTCTGCCATGGCTTACTGGGACACTTGAATAGAGCAGAGCCACCGTTAATGTTATTAGTAACACCTGTGCTTTTCCTACTATGACAAGTCAAAATGTCTGCTGTGAAAAGGGGCTTATCGGGCAGAACCACAGAGATAGACAGAGCCAGTCAATCACAGGCTAATACAGAATAACACCTACTTGGTGGACACACGTGTTGGCATTCAAAATCCACACACAAAGAATGGGGGTTGGGGGCATGGACCGAAATGTATGTAGTTCTTTAGGTTTTGCAGCAGTGCTGTTGTGGTGTTGCCCCTGTATTCCTTATTACTCTTGGTCAGTCTTGCCTACTGACATGACATAAAGTAAAACCCATTGAATTTTCCTTGCTATAACTATAAAACAGTGAGAATACTAATTGTATCCATGGACACTCTAAGTTGCACATTCAATCTTGCAAATTTTAAAACCAATGACTTGGCAAATTGGGTAAGAAGCACAGCATCCATTTGTAATATCTGAAAGGTTTTCACTGCAAATACATCGAGAGCCCATCTACCACATCAACTTAAACAAATAAGACTCAACCTCTCTTGTGAGTTAGCAAAGATCCAGCCTAATCTTTTAGTGAGCTAGGTGGACAATGAAGCTATAATGATTTACTGTATTAACATATTTTTATGGCTTTTTTAAAAAGCCACTTTAGTGGCAGTAAAGTTTATAGTGAGGAGGTAACTAACAAGAATTCACCTGCTTAACAGAAAAAAGTGGGATGGCTCATTACAGTATGCCTACCTTTTCCTTCCTATATTTTCAGTACTGTCCCAGGTGGTTATGTCAATGTTGGTTAATGTTAGTTATTTCCTATTTCTTAGACCATGCTGTGAACGAGACCGTGTGTGTAGCAGAAATCTCAGACACAGATACCTCAAAACCTGGACAGGTTAAACCAAAAGTATCAGCATGACCAGATGATAAATTAATATATGGAAAATACAAATGATTATTTTTAACCTGAAGCATATTCTTTATTTTTTGTGAAGAACAACATATTTTCACTGTGTCAGATTACCTCAAGTGCAACAAAGGGGTGGAGACTGTGTGAAAACAGACAGCAATGTGACAAAACCTTCTTTTGTGACACTACACTGATCTCTTTTCTCTTCTGACTGATACATAGTGGAGCAGCAACCAGCATCATCTTCACATTCACACACTGTCAGTGGAATCCAGCAAACGTGAGCAAAAGGCCGTGTGCTCAGAGAGCCTCCCAGCTAATAATACAAGAGATTGAGACGGCTAGTGATATGGAAGAGAAGGATGTGTCAGAATCGGAACAAGGATGTGGAAATCAATTCTGAGCTGAGATTTGAAGAAGAGGGCCAGACCCAGAGTCAGCTGGATGAAGAGCATTAGTACATTAGAAGGATGAAGATGTAGTACAATATATGAACAAGAATAGTCAGATTGACTGGCCTTCATCCAGGATAAACAAGGAGGGGAAAAAAATCCAATCCAGATTTTATTAACAGGACAGCATGTGGCATTTCTAAAGGGTGGGGGGGTATGAGAAATGTCTCATATAAAGAGCACAATTAAGCTTTGATGTTGACAGTCATCCAACATTACAATAGTAAGATGGGAGAGTATGTTAAAAAAGTGAGTATGTAAAAATAAAATTAAAAAGATCATGCAATGAAGAGCTATAAGATCAGCAGGTGTGAGCCCTTTCCAAACTGTCATTATTTTATTGTGATTAAACAATTAAACAATCAACAATTAAGAAAATGATTAGGTGAATGGTGATGAAATTGGAAATACAAAGATTAAGTTCTTACCATTTTCCATTTGCCAGGTAAAATCACTGGTCATGAAATTGCATCGGCAGAGAAACATGGAAGCACAGAGCTCTGATTGGCTGGTGATCGACCACAAACAGTCAAGCTGCTGCCACCTTTTCTGAGTCTGTAAACTGTTTTACCTGGTCGCTGAGCTGTATCAGAAAAAAACTGGCCTTCAGGTGCCTTGCTGATTTTACTACTCTTAGTGTGAACAACATCCAGGAGGATATACAGTATAAATTATTGATAAATAGACACATTGTCCGCTTTACTATGATAATATGACAGTGGTTGACTCATTGTGTTGCAGTGTCAAGTGGCAGCATTAACTGAGCTGCTCTGACAAACCTCTCCTTATCTACGACACTACTGCACACGCACACACACACACACACACAAAACAGAGGCCCATCATCCATCAGTGGATGATGAAAGTGTGTATTTGAACGACAAGCACTGTCAAAGCCAGCAGAGGACGGAGATAATATTCTTTCATTTCCTCCTTGCACGTTGAGACACATTACCGAGGAGAGGAGAATGGTTTGGTTAATCACTATGTATGAGAGAAGAAAGGAGGGCAGAGGACATGAAATGGAAAGAGGAGGAATAACGGTGGAGAGGTGGAGGTGAGATAAGGTGCTCTGTTTCCATGAATGTCCAACAGATTTTTGGTCATTTCATAACCACAGGCACAATTGTGAAATGGGTTGAAGTGGGAGGACTGTATTATCAGTTAGTGTTGTGAGGGCTGGCACCAATCATGGCCGCTTCAATCAGCTTCCCTCATCCTTCATAAATATACCATATAGCATATCGACAGTCTCATGGAGGAGAGGAGAGTCCAAACTGGCTAACCTGAGAGATAAAAGAAAAGAAAAAAGTGTCCCAATGTGGTCAAAGAAGACAGGTGCGATTGTATGGCTCCCCAAATGGGCAAAAAGGCTGCTTATGTTCCTTTATAAGGTGAAAACACTTCTGGAGTTTTAAAAGGCCTGTACACCATCTTCTCTATGTGTAATGACATGCATCAACAGCTCAGTTTTAGTTACATTTTTGCTCATTTAAATGTTTAATTGGGTTTGGTGTTTGATGTTAGCAAGCATGCAATGTCGCTACAATAATGCTACTTAATGAAACAAATAAATAAATAATCTGTTTTTGAATGCATAAACTGATGACTTCCTGAAATAATGCTGTTTACATGACTGGAGCAGTGATTTTGTACTTAGTTTGATTATACAGAAAGAGATTAATGGAAATCTGAATTTTAAAATAAAATCTTGCTGTTGTGGACCCAGACACCCGGCCTTGACTATGATCTGCGTGATGTTACAGTCCATGTGCTGTTTATAGCCACTGACTAAGAAAATAAAGATAGCACAGTCAACTGCTGAGGCCATAAGAAGTCAATGGGCAGAGCCAGTGAAGTCATTCTCTCTGTTTCTTCCGGTTCAATTCCACAATACCATTGTGTTGTCACTGCATTTTGGCCGGTCCTCACTGTCAGACAGACCGTCAAATGACTGTTGGAGAGTTCAGACATGGTTTTAAGGTTCAGGTTAGAAGAATTAGATTTAGGTTAGGGTTAGGGAAAGGGGCTAGGGAATGCATTATGTCAATGAGTGTCCTCACAAGTATCGAAGTACAGGGTTGTGTGTGTGTGTGTGTGTGTGTGTGTGTGTGTGTGTGTCTGGGAGGAGCTTCACTTTTGAGAGGGTGAGGAAAGGGAAAAGGAAGTAGAGACTGGCTGGACTGACCTGATAATTTCTGTGCACTTGCTTTTTGTGTTTGTCCGTTATTTTCACTATGATAAAAATCTATGTGTTCTCTTGTCTTCTTTCAGGTAAGTTTATTTTTTCTGTATTCTCTGTATTTGCACCTCCTGTCGCTGTTAGATGGAATGCTTTTTTGTGTGTCATCCAGTAGTTCACCTTTTTAAAAAGGTTTTGACACCACAAATAATAAAATGGATCAATATTAAATGAAATGTGCATATTTGAATTCATTTATGCATTGACACCATGACAATGACAAACAATGTTTCCTTTATTTCCACTTGTAGCTCTGTGTGTTGTGGAGCTGAAGACTCTCAACATAAAAGGACGTGTTGGGGGAAATGTGACAATCAAATGCTCAGACTGGAATGCTTGGACTAATGTTAAATCTAATGTAAAGTACTTCTGTGGAAATCCATGCTCGAAAGACAAACACATCATCATCAAAGCAGGATTTGGAGAGACTGAACATAAGAATCATATACAGATAACTAACAGTGCAGAAGGTTTATTTGTGACCTTCACTAATCTCCAAAAGTCACACTCTAAGAAATATTATTGTGGAGTGGAGAGACTTGGCCGTGATTCATTGATAGAGGTCAATCTTAAAGTTACAGATGGTAAGTTTATGCGCTACATTTTTGTATTTGAAAAATACAATTTCTTTGTCAAAAAGTTATAACTGTCCACATTATCAATAGATTATCAATAGATATATATTGTGTCTGTTATTTTCAGCTGAGTTTTCCAGTCCCAAGACAACTCCAAAAACAGTCATCGTTGCTTCTACTCTCTCATTTGCTGTCACAAGCAACTTCACTATGTCTTCAAGCAGCTCAGATATTATTACTGATATGTCTGCGTCAAACATCATCCATTCTCCAACAACAGCTACTGCATCACAAGGAGCTGGTATGAAGAGCACTCATCTGAACTTGATACATACTTTACTTAAATGCAGAGTATAAATAATATGTCCATTGTTACAGTGGTATGAACATCAAGCTGTTGAGACATTAAACAAAAAATATGCAGTCATGTGATGAATGAAAGAAATATTTAACTAAAATTATTATTTTATATATTTTATATTATAAAACAACACCAACGACCAATCATATGAAAAAATACAAGGCAGACTATAATCAAAAATGCTTTTTGGTTTTAAATGAAAAGCAAAATGTTTCAAATTGGTTGAAATAATGATCAAATGAATCTAAGTTTAAAAACCCATCCAATTAAAACTAGATTTTTCTTTTGTTTTTCTGTACTGCATTTAAAAGTGTGATTAACCTGTTAATCTTTCTCCTTTTCTCTCTTGGGCCAGGAAATGCACCATATTTAATTGTCGGTGTAATTTTAACAATAACCATAGTGATGTTCGTACTGATGCTTACCAGGAAGATGATGAAGAAACAACTGAGTAAGACACACAAACCAACTGTATACAGTGGCGGTTCGTGGTACAGGCAACAAAGGCAATTGCCAAATAAGTGCCCATTAAATATTTTAACGCCCAAAACGCAGTTCTGAATTTAAATAAGTATTTTAGGATTTATAAGGTCAGTTATTTTATAAGTACTTGAAGAAACCAGGAACTGAGATTAGCAAAGTGGAAAACATGGTTTTATAGTCATTTATGGTCATGCAGTCTTCTCTCTTCTCCCATGCACACACACACACACACTATGTGATGTGGATGACAACATTGCCCATGTTGTAATAAAATCTTGGTGAAGGGTGATGAGTGAGAGTTTGCCTACAGCACCAAAACATCCAGGACCACCACTGTACCGTATACTCTATTACATATCATCCCATGACCATTATTTCTGGCCAATCAGATTAACAAACGCTGTCCTGTATGTTTTTCAGTGGTTGTTACGGCCCCACAAGAAGATGCAGGAGAGGTGAGTTTTGCCATTTTGAATTTTAAACCATGTGTAGGGCTGATTCTGTTGGATCTCCCACAGTAGTGACATGCTTACATCATGCCTCGGCTAGTTGTTTCTATTTTTCTAAGTAAGTTAGATAATCTTATGTTTAGATTTAAAATCTAGTCTGACTTATTTTGAGTATGGATTAGATTAACTAGTGCTGACTATGCTGTCAATCACTTGCCTTGTCTTAATTTGCCATTCAGTGATGATGAGATAATATCCAGATTAGCACATATGCTACATCTACAGTGATGATTACAGATGTGCTGGACGCAGACAAAATGATGTAGACACTTAATGAGAAAAGACTAACTTTGAAGTACCTTCATCATTATGTTATAACAAAGGCGATATTTTAACAATGTCCATTGTTAATAAACAAGACTAAGAGTCTTCAGCCATGCAAGTGGATCTGTGAGGTTGTACTTAGGTGTAGTAGTCCTTTGAGCTAAATGTTAATGCCAGCATGCTAACATGCCCACAGTGACAACGCTGATGTTTAGCAGGCGCAATGTTTACAATGTTCACCATCTTAGTTTAGAGTGTTAGCATGCTAACATTTGCTAATTAGCACTAAACACAAAGTACAGCTGAGGCTGAATGTCATTAGTTTTGCAGGTATTTGATCATAAACCAAAGTATTGGACAAATTGAAACTTTGACCTGATGATGAAGATAGATGAAAAGTCAGGGGAACACCACGGTCATTGAGATTCATCCTCTGGGGATCATGAATATCTGCACCAAATTCTGTACCAATCTATCTGGTAGATGTTTCACAGGATAAGTGGAAACTCTGGCCTGCTGGTGGCGCTATAGGAAAAGTCAGAGGATTACCAATGTCATTAGGCTTCATCCTCATGGGACCATGAATATCTGTACTAAATTTCATGGCAATCCATCAATTAGTTGATGAGATATTTCAGTCTGGACCAAAGTGGTGGACCCAATGATTGACATTGCCACGGCTAGAGCCACATTAGCAGCAGTCAGCTGGTGTGTTGGTTCAGTCGTTAGCACACATGCCTCCCAACGTCAAGGTTGTAGGTTCAAAATCAGTTGGCCAGACTCTTTACAGGCCTTGGTCTGTGTGTAGTTTTGTTATCTAGAAACAAGAATAACACAAACAATTTTTTAAAGTAATTGAATCGCCTGCTATTGAGTATTAATTGGCTTGTAATTCAATTTGTTACACTACACAAGAATTCCTTAAAATCCGCCCTTTTGATCTTAATTGAAGACTTCTGGTAGCTGGACATCCTGACTTATTTTAAGAAATCTTATCAAGTGGAAATCACTTACTGCACTGGCAACCAAATGTGCTTGTTTCAAGGAAAGGAATGCTCATATCTAAAATGTCTTCACGTAAATGTGATAGAGCATTTTTGCAGTGAAGCTTTACTGATCATGTCACCCTCATCAATAAGTTTCATGCTGTTGTCTGATTTTGTTTGTTCCTATTTGTGTTTGCAAATACGCTGGTTCTCTCTCTTACATCTCTATTCTTTGACTTCCCTCTTCTTATGGACACTTCTTTGGTGCTTAACTAGTTTCACATACGTTTACTTAGAAACACTGAAATATTTATTTATTTAATTTATTTAATGATGTATTGGTCCAACATAAGTCAGTGAGAGGGCTAGCAGTGGATAGTGAATTCTGTCATCAGCATAGTTACAACATTCAACAACATTTAAATGTTGTGTACACATCATGTTTAGCGACTAAATGTGCGGTGCAATTTGGTGTGTTGGTGTTTTGGTGAAAACATTTCATGCTCTTGGTCCTCACATTACTTCTCTAACACAAGGCAAATACAGGCTGTTTTTTTTTTTAATAAACTTGCTAATCACACACTAAATAATCTTATAGAGTGAGTAGTTTCAGCTCCTTACTGTAATTTTACTGCATGTAAACTACTCTGGAGGAAACCTTTCAGGCTTGTGTGACACTGTCCGACTTTACTCTTCATTCTCATCCAGCTTGACTGTTTTTATTGTTTTCTGCTATTCTCCCTTTGTATTACAATAACATTTTCTTTACTAAATGGAAAATTCATACATTTTCCACTTTGGCTTGTAGCTACTAACCTTAATGCCATTTTAGGTCACTTTGCAAATGTTCATCCTTTGTAGACATGTTGCATTGTATTTTATTTTACTCTGTTTAATGTGGTACTAGTCTAATAACATACATCAAACATGTTATGTCCCCACAGAGTGCAGGTCCTGATGAAGTCTACCAGTCACTCCACCCATTAACCGAGGATAAAGACCAAGTCTACAGCACTCTCGCACTTACCAAAGGGGTATGTCCCTCCACACACCCACGTCATACCACTGATAGTGAGCTATTGCATCACTATCAAATGAAAGAATATTAAAAAAGAAAAAGAAAAAATGACTTAAGCTTATTGTTCTAAATGGAAAATAACCTTCACTTTTCTCAAGCAAAAAAATCATATGTTTTCCACTCTGGCCTGCAGCTACTAACCTTAATGCCATTTTGGTTGTCTTTACATACAGTGTGTTGCACAAATGCATTGTCTGTCAGTTAAAAGTGTTTTTTATTCTATTTGATTTGATACTTGACTGGTAACATGCAGGTCCTGATGGAATCAAACACTTCACCCATCCACAAAGCTGTGTTAACTTTGACTGATTTATTAACTGGCTGAGTGGTCTAAGCTGTCCCACATTATTTGATTAAATATTGATCTGATGAATGTCACTGAGTGTGTATCCTCCATTGCTGTTGTCAATTTCCACATTTTTCTTTCTATCCTCCAATATTAAACTTTTTTTTATTTTCCCAGAATGCTTTAGATGTGGATTCATTCAAATTACCACACAAGTATGCAGACCTGTTTTGTTCTTGCATTGTAAATGCTATGTAGACATCTGAAATGTGAAAATCTGTTGAATCTGTTACATTTTGGGACAAAAAGTTTGTCCCCTCAAAGTAATTGATTCAATTAAAGGATTAAGAGTTGATTTTTTTGTGAAGGTTAGGGTTAGAATTAAGCATGGGGCGTGTGATGTTTTTCACAAAGTGGTCAGATTTTCTTTTAATCCATTACTTGCTTATATGACAGCGATTCTTTTCACTCTGATAATGCAGCAATAATTCTAAAGACTGCAGCCAAAAAACCTTGTCTTATGTATTTTTATTTGCTTTGAATTTGAATTACATACCACAAAAGAAAGAAAATGTAAAGCTTGAGATGATTTTTCGCTGTGAATGCTTTTTTTTTTAAAGTTGGTGCATCTAGACATGCTGACAGGCTTCACTTGCATGTGGTCAATCACACTTAGCTTTGTACAACTGTTGGTTTAACACTAAGTGTCAAATTCACAGCCATACACATGATCCTTTACGTTTAAGTATTGCACTCTGCTTTGCTATCTGTTCAAATTCTGAATAAATAATGTTTTCCTATTTTATGTGTCTGGTTTGCTTTTTTATACACACTAACTCAGTCTTACGCATTACGCCGTATGCTCTGTGTGCTACTGTGCATGAGAGTGTGTGTGTGTGTGTGTGTATGTGTCTGGGAGGAGCTTCACTTTTGAGAGGGTGAGAGGAAAGGGAAAAGGAAGTTATAGAGAGACTGGCTGGACTGACCTGATAATTTCTGTGCACTTGCTTTTTGTGTTTGTCCGTTATTTTCACTATGATAAAAATCTATGTGTTCTCTTGTCTTCTTTCA
>VMKM01002279.1:0-79616 GCA_008360985.2 Macquaria ambigua
TTATTCCAGAAGTCCTGGTCTTTGTCTACGTTCTCTCCGGCAAACTTCAGTCTGGCCTTCATGTTTCTCTTAGAGAGCAAAGGTTTCCTCCTTGCACACCTCCCATGAAAGTTAAAGTTGTGCAGTCTCTTTCTGATTGTAGAGGCATGCACTTTCACATCAACAGTAGCAAGAGCCTGCTGTAGGTCCCGTGATGTCATTTTAGAGGTTTTGGAGACTTCTTTTAGCATCTTACGGTCTGCTCTCGGGGTGAACTTGCTTTGACGGCCAGACCTGGGCATGTTGGCAGTTGTTTTGAATGTCCTCCACTTGTAGACTATTTTCTGGACAGTGGAATGGCTGATTTCAAATTCTTTTGAGCTCTTTTTAAATCCCTTACCAGACTCATAAGCTGCTACAATCTTCTTCGTGATGGCCTCAGACAGCTCTTTCGATCTCACCATGGTGTTCACTCTCACTTCAACAATCAGGAGCACACCAAACTAAATGTCTGAGGTTTAAATAGAGCAAGCCTCCTTCAAAATGCTGAGTAACGATGTTCTAATCATGTGCACCTGATGTGATACACCTGTGTGTGATTTTAGCCATTTTAAGGGGGAATAAATGTGGGGGTGTCCTAATTTATTCCTCACCAGAAATTGCATTTTTTTAAAATTACATTTTACAGAAAGTTTTAAAAAGTCTTTTCTTCAGTTTTAATTGTTTAGTTATATTACTTGAATCTCTCAGTATTGTTAAAATTGATATTAAATATCCATATGTCCAAATATGTTCAAAAAAACACAGGCTTTCATAGGGTGTCCTAATTTTTTCACATGACTGTAGCAGGCAGTGTACCACAGTAGGCAAATGAATCCGTCTTAGCTTATTACACAACTGAACTGGGACATGCAATGTCAGCCAGTCATTTAATTCCAATTTACCATGGCCTGTCATGGGTTATATAATAATTAATCATCCGTGCCAATTAGTCCAAACAAACTGCTGAGTAGAGGCAACAAATAGATGGATGGCATTTTGTTCACTTTATATCTCAGTGCATCCCATTTGCCAGCAAACACAAGCCAGAGCAAAGTGTGGAATTTTCAGTTTGACTTTTATTTACACACCGAGGGGCTGTGATTGGATGCAGCCCACTGGCACAGCACTGTAATCCGAGCAAAGACAAGTGTTGAGGTTGATCAGCCTGATGGACACTGCGAGGCTCTTAATGCAGTGCGGACTGGCTAATCAGGTGGACAGGGATGGATCCCAGCGGGCTGCTTGGACCAGTCTGGATGGAACAGATTTATAAAGTGACCAGGTTGACTTGCTGTGTGAGACCGCTGTTGGTGGTCCATATGGCAGACTGTCATTTTCCCTGTGTGTCCGGCTGGCATACGCACAGCCACATAGACACATGCACTGCTACTGCCTCGGCCCCCCAAACAGGCAGGATCAGACTAATGTCCCCTCCTACACCAGACAAGCTCAGGTTTGTTCTGCAGTGTGGTACATAAAGTGGAAAATCAAAATACAGGAAGCTGGAATGGCATGGCGCCGTGCGGACTGACGTTGCCAACTGCCAGCTGCCAGTTTGTTTGCGCAATAATAATGTTGATGATGAAGCTGACTCATCCAAGTATGTAAAAATAGTAAATGCTATGCTTTTAATGTTAAAGAGTTCCAAATCTGTAATCCCTGACTGGTTTCGTCAGATATGTGTCATAGTTTCAGTTGCGTCCTCTTTCCTCTTTCCAAGGCAGTGAAGTGGTTGAACATGAGTCAAACTGCAGCCCTGTCCTAACACCAATACACAGTATTAAAGAAAATGTTTTGTCTATAATACAGGAAGGTAGTCTGTAAATTTCTTCACTTTATTATATGTGATATAATATGCAGTATGCTTGCCATTTGGATAGGGAGTCAATTATTGATGCTGGCACTTTCTTTTGTATGTACTGTATCATTTTGGCACTATCTCACCCTTCTTGCTTCCTCTCTCACAGAAACACAAGGTCACAACTCAGAAGACCTGCTGCATGCATTTCAAATTAAAATGAAATACATCCCAGCTATGGCCCTAGCGCTCACTAGGAGGAATAAATGACTGAATCCAAATGTTTTACTTACCAACATGGATGATTGTGCAGTATTTTGAAGCCAACAAGGCATCTAGTATCTCTTCAATGACACTTGAGGTTTCCTTTTGGTATTATAGAAAATCATCAGGGGAAATCAGAATATAAGGCATCAATTTGTCCCTTTGATGGTATTTCCTTGATGCTTAACATGTCATAAATCCAGCTGTGGGGATACAATGACATTCAAATGCAAAATAAGTTCTAAAATCTCTCATTTAGGCAGCCTGTGTGCAAATAAATCACAATGTTATTATTCTCTAGTGGCTATATTTGTATTAGCCATGCTAGCGGCATGACTAGGATAGCAGTGTCGCTCAATCTGTCTGTCTGTCTGTCGGTTGGTTAGTCCACCACTTTGGTACTACTATTGGATGGATTCCCATGACATTTTCTGCAGACATTCATGGTCCCCAGATGATGAATCCCAATGAGGTTTGTGATCCCCTGACTTATCATCCTGTGCCATCAGCAGGTTAAAGTTTTCATTTATCCTGAGAAATATCTCAACATCTTCTTGATGGATTGGCAGAACATTTTGTAAAGACATTCATGGTTCCCAGTTGATGAAGTCCACTGATTGGTGATCCCCTGACGTTTCTTCTAGTGCCATTATCAGGTCCAACTTTCATTTTTTCCACCAAATACCTGCAAAACTAATGATATTTCCATCAGCCTCAGCTGTCTTTGTGTTGAGTGCTAATTAGCAAACGTTAGCATGCTAATATGCTGAACTAAGATGGTAAACATAAACATTATACCTGCTAAACATCAGGGCGTTAGCGTTGTCATTGTGAGCATGTTAGCATACTGATGTTAGCATTTAGCTCAAACCATAGCTGTGTCCAAACATACCATTCATACCATTTTCAAATCAAAGTTGAGGCTGTCTGCACAAAACAAACCACTTGTAAAGTGAACATTTCTTTCTTTCTTTATAAGGTGTTTTTGTATAAGGGTAAACAATTTCTGTTTCACAGTTGATTTTAATGCTGTATTGACTTGGCAACCTTGCTGTAGCTTCACCAAGGTAACAGGCTTTTTGATCAATGTAACTTTTGCTGCTCTTATCTTCAAACTCAAATACAAATGATTTGAATGCAGCACGCAAAAATATATGCTTTATGTTTAATTCTGCAGTGTACAAGGTCATCTTTTTACACTGTAAAACATAAACATGTGTAAGAAAAAGAATGTACCCAAAGTCAATGGGAAACTATGTACTTTTGTGTAAATCTCATCGGCTTATCTGCAGCCACCTTAATTGTCCTCAGCTTCGATCGACCCAAAAATGGTTTAATACATTTTGTGCAAAAAAAACAGTAGCATGCAGAGCAGTAATGTCAGTAATTGAAAATAGGGAAATTGATTGAATAGACAGGCTTTACAAGGGCGTATATTTCATGGCTGCCCGGATGAGCAGCTTCGGAAGAGCCATTGAACCCTGAAATGGGATTTCTCCACAGAAAATTTCAGATACTCGTTCGACAATGTTCACATGCTGGAGTTACATCCAACGCTAAATGCAGAAATGCATTCAAATAAAATGCAAATCACACTGAGGCAACCACTTCAGCAATGTGCAGAACTGCATCACAAATGCATATATCTGATGTTCTTTTGGTAGCAGGGAAATTCACCACGTCTTGTCCCGTTTGGACGGTATAAACTGTACATTCATGCCTATATAACGGCTGGCCCTCTGAAATATTTGCTTGGCAATCTATAAAGTAGCACATGCAGCACATTTCTTTCTTGCTGATGTACTGCACTGCACATGGGGCTCGCCTCAGCCTGGTGCTGAATAGTTGTATCAACTTGCTCAATCAAAGAGAGTTTGCATGGAACAAGTGTATCTAATCCCCAAAGCAAATTGGATCCACTTGAAGATACAAGGCCAGCTAGTCATTAATTGTTATCCCAAAAAAGCACATCGCACTCCCGCCACCACTGTGGATATATCCATGGGGAGAGATAGAGAACTGGCCAAATTAAGATTCAGGATGTTAGCAGCTGTCCCTCATTGGAGGAGGGAGTTCAGTTTGGGTCTTTTGGGAGGGAACTGGATCACAGCCTCACCAGTCTTTTCCTAGGTGCCATTGGATTCTGGGCAGCCGCGGGGACCTCCATTTAAGGAAAACCATTCAGGGCAGCACTTGTGAGATTGAGAGAGGAAGAGACTGAGGGAAAAGAGAGGAACATGGGAGGACGAATCATACGTGGTTAGACACGCAGTTTGAGGCAGAGGAGGACGGGGAGAGGAAATGAGAAGTTCCAGAAAATAACTTTTATGTTTTCTAGCCGAGAAGGTCCCCTGACACAAAGAATGAAAGGCCATGTTGTGGATCACACCTGAGCAAAACAGCAGTTGAATACATTTTGAGTATTTTTTTGTTGGGGAACAGGGCAGAAATAAGCTCATGCAGGCAAAATGAATTTGCACTCTGGGCCCTTGTTTCTCAGTGGTGCAAAGGATCCTTGTTAAGCAAGTCTTTGTTTTTAAATTTTTTATGTCGAAAGCAAATTATAAATGCTTACGGTGGCTGTGTATCGAAGATAGCACATATAGGTCCTTCTCCCCCAGCTTTTGTGAAAGTATGCCTGCTAGTTAGAATATAAGCTAAGAAGGTAAAGGGTGCACCGCAGCTCTTTTGTAATGCATAATACACTACAGAATCTGATCCGTCTCCTTTATCTCAATGCTATTTTTATTGTCTTTTGATCAAAGCTGCTCAGTTTTTAAGGACGAGCACACACAGAAGAACTTTGGCAAGAATGACACGTCGGTATAGACACTTCTGGATGAAAGATATTTTTGAATATTCAAGCAAACCTCTAAATGAAAGAAATAATGTTCAAGCAGGTTTGTTAATGATGAATCCTTTTTGATGTTTTCGACAAGAATAGGCATGGTGCCCTGCCCAGGGCTGCCCTACACAGCGGGCGATAACTCGGGGGTCCCCGTGTTGAGATGAGGGAAGAAATAAGAGGAAGAAATATGAGCCTTGGCTGATTTTGTGTCTGGCTCTGGAGTTATTCACAGAGGATTAATGCAGTGTGATCAGATAGTATACTCCATTTTGGATCTAACACTCAGTGAAACTCAGGAAAGCAACCTTTTTGTAGCCCCTTTACTTGTTTATGCTTTAAAACACCAAATAATTCTTATTTTAATAATTCTACTCGCTTACTGTCATCTGGGAATGTAATCATCAAAAAAAGTAGTGCCAGGGGGCCTACATATTTAGTTTATGTCAGTGATTGGGAAGTATTTAATGAAAACCATGTTTCCACAAAACAAAGTGACAAATTTTCTCCTGCAAGACAACAAGCATTTTTTAGCAAGTAAACCAGACCTCTTTGTCACATTCACAGTACAATCTCAGATGGATTATCATAATGTTGACTTGTGTCAATGCAAAACAAGTTGCATAATGCACTCAGAAAGTGTGTGTGTCTGTGTCTTTGTTCGTGCATCATGTGGCGGCTGCTCTGCACACACCTGTGGCTTATTTGTGTCTGGGACTCGGGTCAAAATCTCCAGTTAATCAGACAGAAGTAATTAAGAATTGTTTGCACAGGCAGAGAGCAATTGTTTGCACAGGCGGAGAGCTCGTACCTCCCAAAGTGTTACCTGCGCAGCGTCACACCGGATGCTTAGAAATTCCATCACAAATTAAATCTCAGTTTAGTTTGTGATATCTCATTCCTCCTCCAACTCATCTTATCTCCTGTTCCCACTTAAGAAGTTGCCTCAGAGTGGCGATAAGAAGCAGAGGGAGAGGAACGCTGCGATCCTGCTCCTGACAGATTAATTCATGGGGGGGGAAAAATATGTCTTTCTGCTAACGTGGTGGCTAGGCATGTGATAATGTCTGTGATAGTGTGAAAGAGAAAGATGGAAATGTGCCACAGGCAATTGACTTGTACATGTACTTGCTGGATGTGCTGAATGGAACAAAAGCCAAAGACTTCTGACAAATATGACAGTGCTGTCATGATGGGAAATGATGGCAGAAGATGTCATATGTATGTTGAATGGAATCATTTGCATACTGCATAGAATAGAGGACTATAACACTAAGGTAGCAACAGTGAACACTGCGGAATTAATAGTAATTATAGGCAAAACGTAATGTGTGTAGGACACAAAGTTTAGTGGTTGCAGCTCAGCAAAATCTTTATCATTTTAAACTGCCTGACCGTGACAGAAGTCTTGATGATAATAGGGATGGAATTTATTAGTAGCACACTTTTCATTAGAAGTGAGCCTCAAAGTGCTACTGGAAAACAAATCATTTGAAAAATCAAACAGTGAAGACTTGTAAATTTTGAGGAAATGGGTACAAATGAAAGCTTCTTTAAACAGAAGTGCTCTAAGAAATGTAAATCAAGATTGTTTTTGATTACATCTGATAATGATTGAAAGTTGTTTTTTTTAACTCTGTGCCTGTGAACAGTTGTTTACTTTCTTCTGTCGCTCTGGAGAAGCTTTGTGAAGTCTGAAAAAGTAAAATCACCCTAATGATGTCATAGTGATGTCATCAGGGTTATAACAGAAAACCTACAAACTGGAGGTGTTTACCAGGCAGGAAGGATCTAATGAGGAGACACAGCTGAGTTGCATTATGGGAAATGTAGGATTCTGTGTTTTTGGAGCATTTTGGCCAAAATTACAGCCTACAGGGGACTTAAGTAAGGGTGTAAATTCAAATTTGATTCCTGAGTTAATTTAATGTTAAATAAACTGCATCTTGACATTTTGATTATTGGCGTATTACCTACAGTATATTGGAGATGTCAACAATTCAACGTTAGTGAACAGAACAACCTCAAAACATACCAGCAAAACAAAAAAACACTAACTCACTGTTTCTCTACTAAAGCCACATCTCTCTCACTCTCACTCTCTTTCTCTGCCCTCCATCCAGATATTATTGAGCTTCTGGTAATTCCTGTTTCTATGGCAACATGAGCCAAGTCATCCTGCGGACGGTGGGGGGATGGAGCAAGCGAACCAGCGGGTAAGTGTCTGAGTGTGCAGGCAGTTTGAGGAGTTCACTTTTTGACTTTTCAAAACTGTGCTGTCTCCACTTAACTTCCCCTCCTTTATTCTCTAATACCCTTTTAACCCTGAAAGATACAACTCGCATTCACATTAGGTATGTCAATGACTAAAGTGTCTAGACAGTAATAACTTGCTTGAAATACAATGAAACCTTGATTTTCGTAACACTTTAGAAATGCAACTTTGCAAGAAGCCTCTTCTAAGATAATTATTCGGTTAAAAAAAGAAGACACTTCATCAATTAACAACTGGTTCCCTGATGATGCTTATAACAGTCCAAATATGACCTAAAAACTTTTTGAAAGGCGCTGATTTGGCTCTCAAAAGTGGGGCAGGAGGAAGAAAGAAACAATCCCCCAGTCACGATGAAAGCCACCAGGCATTTAAGGCTTAAAAGGTTAGTCGCAATTTTCTTAGAGATTCAACAAGAAGCACAATCATTTCTGTGTTGCAAACAATCTGTATTTTTTCTTCTTTTCGCTACCATTCCAATCAATCAAGACTATTGTGTGATTTTCAGAGATGAATATCAACACATAACAGCACAGTATTTTTCACCCAGTGTTCATGTTGGATCACAGCAAGCGTGGAGCGGCGCATGTTTTTTGCCTTATTCCTGACCTCAAATAACATGACACACTTCCACATGCCTCCGCAAGCTCAAGTGTCCCCAAGCTTTCGGCATCTCACACTGCTAGTTCCTTATCTCTTAAGGGAATAATTCATAATCAAGTTTCATTCTCCTGAGCGGTGGGGGAATACACACACGTGAAGTTGCAGGGAAATAGTCATACATACAGGTTCATACTGTAAGAGCTGATGTCGAATTCCACATGGTGAATAATAATAATAATAACAGGGTTATGATAACTCTAGTCATCTCCAATGAGCAACAACCCTGACATTTGAAAAACCAGTGACTCAGCCCTGTCATCTCATCCACATCATGCAGTTGCAGACATTTAAAACACAAACACACACATTTGCAAACGCCGTGTCACATCAGAACCTTTTATTACCACTATACTTTGCTATGCAAGTGCCACGGCCTCAGCGTCCAACATGTACCTTGTATCTTTTAAAACAGCCAAGTAGTAATGTGGATTCAAAGTAAGAGAGTGTTTTATGAAATCCTTGAAAACGGATTTTTGGTATATCAAGGTTTTTTCCTCTCACAGTGCTGAATGCATTTGCCGGAGCCTGAAGAGCCTCAAGAGCACTACAGCAACGCTAATGCTGGCTGATAACACATTAGGGCTTAATGGCTGCTTAGTGACTTTTAAGAAACATTCTGATAAAAGCCTGGCTGTACATAGTATAGTGTAACATATTGATTAGATTGTTGCTTAATTTGCTGCAGTTGCATGTCATAAATCTCAAGTTCTCGGCTCAAATTGAATAAATGTTGATCTATAGTTGTTACGCCCCACCCTTAGGCGACCCTCTGATGCGAACAAACCCTCCACCACTGACCCATCAACCACAGAGAAAACACCTTTAAAACAACCAAAGCCATGGGATTTATTAACATAAAGACGCACAAACAGCCAAGACACTAAATCAAGGCTACCAAAAAGCTAAGTCAAAACCCAACAGCCAGACAAAATCCCAGGCTGAGAGGCAGCAAGACCAGCAGTCCCTGCATCACAAGCCTCTCTCCTCTGATGCTGGCACAGGAGCTTTTAAGCACTTGATTCCCTCGTGCACCTCATTGAGCAATCAAGATGTAGCACACCTGGGCAGAGTGAGAGAGGACAGAAGAGGAAAAGGGACAAACAGTACAGGGAAACACACAGCCGCAACAATGGTCATATTTTCCATGTTTCCTCTATGTCTGTGTAGGTTTTCTTTACAGTCCAAAGATAAAGTGGGTACAGTGAATGGATGGGTGGATAGATGAATCCCTACTTGTGTATATGGAAGTTCACTTTACCTAAAAGTTTAATAAAATATTTGTACATACAAGCAGGGAAAAAGCTAAAATAACATATATGTGACAAAACTGACTAATCAGTGTCAGATTGTGCTATATCCTGGAAGCAGTGCGTAACAGTGCAGACCCTGTACATACTCAAACTCAAAAAAGACACAGTAGAAATGCTTGTTTTTTTCCTAGCACTAATTTTAAAGATGCAATGACTTAATTTGCTTAAATAACTTCACTATTTGCTAAACCACGGCCTCACAAATGGACAAAACTGCTCTGCAACGGCTCATAAGCTGCTGAAGTGTTCCCTACAATACGCTCTGCTATTTATTTACCCTACAAATGCAGAAGAAGTGGTCATTTGGGATTCGTGTGCACACATTTCCGTACCATTGTGTTACTCACGATGCTCACTGTGGCGTCATGGAGGTCATATAACACTGACGGCAGATCTTTATAAGATAACGTCCAAATTGGAAGCAGTTGCAGCCTCGCGAGCCAGTGGGAAAGATGACATAGATGTTAATGGTGGCACTAATGAACATAGATGATGCATACGATAAAGACCTTCACTTTGTGTTTCCTTGGAGCCCGAACTGCAGACAACAAAGGACAAACGTGATAGGGGATGAGAGAGAGAGAAATATATAAGTGTTCCTCATTTATTATAATATTAGACCTGGCCCTCAAACCACCGTTTGCCCTATACTGTCTAATGGTTGTGAGGAGTCATGAGACACGAGAGGATTTGTCAAATGCAGTGTTTGATTCCTCTAGCGAGTGGCATTCATATCATTTATGTAATTCATCTATTCTGGTTCCTGACAAAAAAAAACGGTGCATCATTAATGCCATTTGAATTTTTTATGAGGTGATGGCAATGTTTTTGTCTGAGATGAAAAACAGCAGGGGTGAGTCAGGCTTAAAATCTTAAAAATGTTAATCCAGTTTCTTGCCAATTGTAGCAGCAGCTAATTCCCTAAGTAGTTTAAAATCTACCAGCTGGCCATGACCAATGCTTCACACCCCGAAAATGCTTAGTCACCATAAAAAGAGCCTCCTATTATTTAAGTGTAGAGATTAATCACTTTGTTTCATAACAAGCATAACTTCCGCACAACTCTGTAATAGAATAGGGAGTAAAATTACAGCAGAGAGGTTATTCTTGCTATACTGTGATAGCAAGTTTTCTGCCTTTACCCTAAATCCCTGCATGATATGTGTTTATCCTCTTATCCTCTTTCTTGTTATTCCCCCTCATCTCCCTGCTCCTCCTTTAATATTTCTCCCATCATCCACTCTGTACTTCCCTATTCATTCCCTACTGTCTACTGTTTACCTTCTCTTCTTTATCTCCACTTCCTCTGCCCTCCTTTACCGCCTTTCTTCAAGTAACAATCTGCATGATTTGTGTTTTTCCTCATATTTCTGGTATATTTCTTGCACATTTCTGTGTTTCCCTTTCTCAACTCTGTGCCTGAATGCATCCTGTGTAGACACAGATGGAGGAGTGAAGCTGCTGCTGCTGCTCTAACATGCTGCTTATACTACACGGCCTGTGTAGACACGTGTAAGATTATTTTGTCAAACAGAATCACTTTTGTATTATTATTAATCAGAGATAGTAGCAAACCATGATTATCTAAAGCATAATAATGTCACAGATTGTTCCCTATAAAAACTATACTATACTATCAGTTAATTCAATTGATATACCAACCTGTTGCTAACACATTCCACTGCAGCTTGTCTGTCCCCGAATGAGGCTATGTTCATCATTGAATATTCTGCCAATTCTGCTTTGTCAACTAATCAATTAAATAATTTGCTCTATAAAATGCCAATGGTTCTGAAAACACACAGACATTCAGTTCACTATCATGTAAGACAAAGAAAAGAAGGAAATCTTCCTTGAAAAAAGATGAATCAACTGATCGTTTTAGCTCTTAAGTCCGCTGTTCACTCACCTTTAACCTCTGGTTTGTTCTCCACCATCTCAACTTTCCTTGATGTAGCATACACTCAGCTTGTCTGTGCTTGTTTGCTAAAATCCTGAGCTAAAAACAGTTAAAAGCTGCATAGAACTAAAGAGTTGAGTGTTCATTCTCAGTGGGTTTGGCGCTACGATTTGACTCTTTCACATTACATCGCGTGTGTTTATATCAAAACTGTAGGTTCAAGTGCAAGTTCATCCCTCTTTTTCTCCTCCGTTTCGACGGCACACCCCCACCCACATTTACACCCCCACCCCACTCCTCCTCTCCTCCACTCTTTCCTCTAATGTGCAATAAGCAGAGGCTCTGTACCATCTTCACTCAGAACATCCTGTGTTTGGTGAGCTGCCGTTGTACCCAAAATAGTTGTTGTTCTTCTCCTCAGCATCCGATTGTCAAGGCTTTGAATCATATCTCAGCTCCTACAAAAAACAGAAGGCGCAGCAGCGTCTTAAAGCATTTCCCCCCCCTAACTCAAACATCAAGCAGGCGGCAGTGTCCTACATAAAAAAAGAGAGGAAAAAAAAGCTACATGAAAATCCAAACGGCCTCCCAGGGGAAAAAACAACAAGGAGAAGAAGACGGACGATGCAGCAGGCAGACCCCATATACAGATACACACTGATGCATGCATGCATGTGAATACACACACACACACATCAGCAAACCCCCTTCAGGAGAGTTTCTTGGTTTTTTTTATTGTTAAACCCCTCAGTCCTCATGATTCACAATGCGTGACAGCAGGGGGTGGTGGCTGATGGGCCTAAGATGAACCAGTTCACACACACACACACACACAACACAGGCACAAGTGTGCACACACACACACACACACACACGCGCGCACAGAGAAACAGGAAGAGACAAATATAAACACATACATTTGAAACCCACTATTACACACAATGACCATCTCGTTTAATTATGATTTTGCTGACACAGTCCCTCTGGTGTATAATTTATTTTCAGGGGCAGCTCCATGTCTCCACTATGCAGCTAGTAGATGTTGAGTTCTTGAAATGAAACTGCATGTATACATTCAAGTATGCATTTTATGATAAGTAGTATTTTTTATTATTTAAAAATTAAATTATGATACATTCAATTAAAATAAGGTCAGATAAGGTCAATCATTTAACTGACTTAAAAGACATTTGTGACACATGGAAGGCATCCCCTATAGTACAGAAGGACATACTACATCATAACAATATTAAAATGCTATAGTAGCTAAGTGCAGTTGCACATTTCCAAGGGAGCACCATGTAAGCCCAACCCTATCTCCTACAAAATACATTTAATATGTTTTGGAGGACGTGTTATTGCATCCTGGGCTATGTTCACTGGCAATGTTTTCTTCCAAATCAAGAACCGTGACATACTTACAGTACACTGCATCGAATACACTAGCAGTGAACATTTGGTATATACATTTAATATGAACATTTTGCGTTGGCATTGAGCAATTTGCAGAAATGTTTGATATACTGTACACATTTCCTCTTTATGTTGATGAAAACATAATCCAGACAACATTACATTTCCCATTCTGGAAGTCCCATTCCAGATAAGTCCCGCCTTCTTGATGTTGGGCAACCAATCAGTAGGACAGTGACAACAATGTGACAGTGACATTATGAGCATATTTTTTAGAGCCTCGATCTGCTCCTGATTCAGTGTTTTGTGATGATTGATGGATAGCTGATGTGATGCTATGTTCTATTTTTAACAGAGACAATGTACTTAATACTACTATAAAAACTCTAACAGCAATCACAACACATATAATTTAAAATAATTGCCAGACTATGGTTTAATCTGAACCATTGAAGTCAGTTAATTGAATGAATACATTGAGTTTCAGAAGCCCAATTGTGCGAGAAGTAATCCTTTAATTGAAGTGCAAACTTAAGGTGCAAATCACTCAAATTGGAGGTTTTCACCAAACAGAATTGCAATTTGATAATGACATCCAACATATATTTAATATTCTGATAGGAAAACAAGACAAGACAAACATTTAAAAGCCCCTGAAAGCAGCCTTTAGTTTCTTTTCAGCCTTGTCGTTTTAAGATAAAAACTACACCAGGTCATAATAGACCTTCATCAAAATGGCTCATCTTTGATAGCATAAATGTACTCTACAGGCTGCATCAGGGTCAACCTGAACCATAATGGTAAATCAATACCTCACAACTCCCACCCACTTGAGTCGTGCTCTCTCCCTTTTTCTTCCTCAATGCTTTTTGTCTTTCTCATACAAACAAGTGATCTTTCAAATTCCAAAGAAGGCCTCTGAGGAGCCAAAGTCAAAAACAACTTCATTGTTCCCCAGGAACACTGATGATCTTTAAAAGCACACACACAGGAGCAGACAACACTATGATTGATACTGCACACGCAGCAATGCTCGTCTCCCACATAATGGAGATTTCAAATGAATCATTTAGTTGCTGTCCAATAAATTCACCTGCAAGGGGAACTGTAAAAGTTGTGATGTTCTGATATTACAGTGAAGATGAAAAGGAATAAAATTAGGTACAATCTCTCTTTGATTTAATCACCTCTAATTCTAAATGTAGAATTCAACTATTGAGAACACAGGATTGATGGACGGGTGAATAGGTATAACATTATTCTTTTTAGCACAGAGAAGTAAATAAAACTGTAATGATGAGGGCAAGAGCACTACAGACAAGTTGCAGTAAAGTGCCAGAGTTTTATGCTAGAAGAATGTTATCTTTGGCAGCTACAATTTAAAACTGACACTCAAACCAATTAGCACATCCAGTTCTGTGTGAAGCAAATGACACGACTGGGTGACAAAGCCACAGACAGAGAAGAGCTAATGACCATTACTGCTCAAACAGTCCACGCCTCTTGGGTCAGTGCTCTCAGTGTACCCAAAACACTAAAACAGGCAATTATCTGTTTCCAAGGACAAACTGTGCTGGAATCAATCAAGTGTTTTCTGAAATGTAGCGCGTTAGTAGGAGAAACTTGTAGGATCTGATTAGCTCAGATCTCAGGTGATTGATGACACAGTCCGTGCTTAGAAGCAGGAACTTCATAGCAGCAGCCAGTAGTGTTCACTGATGTTTGATGAACTTTAACTGACTCCTCCAGCTCTGTCGCAGTCGAGCAGGTTTTAAATAGTGCACAGTAATAGCTTGTATAACACTCCTTCATGGTGCCTATAGATCCTGCATTAGCACTTCATGCGTTTCTTCTATTTTGCTGAGAAAAAGACATTTCTGAAACCTTTTCCATTTTTATTCTGCCTGACTACATTTTCTCTGTATGTTCACGTTGATTTCATAAAGGCAGCATATTGCAGGGTGTCTTTACTTTCCCTTTCCAGAGTATTGTAGGTGTTAAAGAGTCCAGAGCTGCTTTACAGTGTTTCTGATCCCTCACTGGCTTCCCACCTTCCATCACTGCCAACTGGGTTTGGCTGAGCAACCGGGCAAGGCAGAAGCACCCCTGACAGGGACTGAACTCCACTCATGGTGGTGGTGGGTGGTGCTGGCAAAAAATGAACAAACACTGGTCAGTACTGCTTCCAGGAAGTAGACACAGCCTTGCAGTCTGAGTCTGCCAGCGATCAAAATGGAAGCAATACCCTTAAATATTACCAATTCTCTCGAGTACTGAGAAAATTTTTGCTTGCTTTAAGCAGGGAGGGTGGTGACTGACTGACACGTTTTCCCACCGGGTTTTACCGTAGCTGGTTACGCTGCTGAGCCCGTGCAGTACCACTAACCTGTATACTCAACTTGGCTGCTGCTACCAAAGGGACCGCTTGGGGGCTTCGAGGCTCGCCAGATTTGTTCGTGTACCAAAGTCAGACAGCACTCTCAGTGTCCGTTAGCCTGTTAGCATGTGGATACTATTTCTGACTGCATGCAGATTTTGCTGAAACTCACTGCCGCTGTTTGGTTGGATAGTTAGAATACTTATAATTTGTGTTAGTTTTATTTTGCATATTGATTTAAATACTTTGAACCTCTCAAATTAAGTTCTTATTTCTGCTACAGTTTTTTTTTTTTTTTTAGAATAATAAAACATAAATCCCTTTACTTCAACTCAATACTGGCAGATCCAGTTAGCTTGCCATGCACACTTGTGGCCTATGAGGTACGCAATGCCCATTATTAAAAAAACTGAGAGTTTATTAACTGCTTCTTCCCCTGCATTGGTTGGCACCCCTCATTTTAATGCATTTCAAGGGCAGACATTATCATAGAGTTGTTTCAGTTCTCAGGCCCATTAAACTACTTAATAGGACTTTATCCACAGGCTGTGGAGGATCAGTTGCATCAGGTGGGTGAGTTCCTGCCCCCCAAAAATAAGAGAAAGAAGAATATAGTTGAAAAAAAAGGCAGGTTTCTTGGAACAATGGCCAACAAGTAGGAGTATCGTTTTACATTATTCATATTTTCCGGCTCCTTTCTCTCTCAAACCCCCCAAAATCCACAGAATAGCAAGGACATGACCATGGTGTCCTCGATGGAAGCTAAAGCCGTGCAGCAGGCAGTTTTGAGAGATTGTAGGCTGTTTTGAGATAACCAGTGTCTCCAGAATATGGGTAATAACTCAAACCCAATGAACAAGTTGTTGATCAAAGCTCTAAGTACAAAAAGCCCCTAGCAGTACGAACAGTATCTCCAGTAAAAGAGCTTCTTGAATCAGCACTGACTCACTATGATTTCTTTAAGATGATTCGCTTCTGTTTGTGTTCTTTGGAGGAATTAGATATTTAAGTGATATTTTAACTAGCATGTGACTGAACAAATAATGACTGACTTTCCATATTTTGGAGGTGAAACTACCAAAATGCACAGTTTTAACAGCTTTGAACAGTAAAATAATTTACTTGATATTACTTAGAATTTACATTTATACCACTGTTAACAGTGTCCATCTGTGTGTGTCCATTTAGCCAGATGGAGACGGTAGTTACAAAACATCAAGTAGACTCCAGGAGTGTCCATTAAAGAGCTGTCCAATTAGGCTTTACTCTGGGCTTCATCCAATATTGCACATCAGTGCCACGAGCTGCTACTTACCACACATTTCCATTGGGCCTTTTAAAGAAAATCTTCATCTGTCTCACATGTGGTCATCAGTGAGGCTAAGGACCATTTATTACATTTCATGAAGACATGTTAATCTACTGGAGAATCAATTTCACCTTTTCGGTAATGACTCATGAGATAGTCAAGAAGGCTTGACTAATTTGCACCAGATAATAGATTTTTTTACGTTTTATCCTCTCATTTTGGCAGTGTTCTCTGACAGAATGAAGGAGGGGAGGAAAGAAGGAAGGAAAGTTGATTGATTAATTAATCAGTCAGTCAGTTTGGTGATTTGGTAAAATCCGTTTATGCAAAGTACAAATGTTGCCACTTTAGAATTGCATGCTGTTTGAAATTCACCTCCCTGCTTCTAACTGTGGTATGAAAAAAGAATTGTTTTGTTGCTCAAATGAGGGGACAATAAATGACAGTATCTGACAACCATTCATTTCAGAAACATCCAATTTGTGTCACAGTTTGCATATTTAATTTAAACATCCAGCCGAACAAACAGGATGCAACAAACATTAGCACTAATGAAGGAAAGACAGATGACATCTATGATGGTTATCACTGTCTCTACCTGCCTCTGCCAACCTTTCTTCATCTCCTATCATTCAGCCTGCCTCTGCTTACCTTTTTTCTCAGTTTCTTTTATCACTCAGTCTTTCAAGTGTCCACATGATAAATAACTACATTATATCCATTAACCAGCTCCGAGAAACAGCACCAACATAAGCCATGAAGAGAAATTCAGGCCTCGAAAAAATAGAAAGAAACTCCCCCTTTTCAACAATCCCCTTTCTTGCTCACTATGTTCTCATTAATTTTCCCAAAGAGGCCTGTCAGCTGGGATAGTACATTATCCATTCATCAACGCGTCATACTCAGGCAGCGCCGCATATTGGCTAAAAGAAAAGGTCAAACAGCAAGATTTTGTGTTTGCAACCTAAAGTGTGCCATTCAGCATTTTAATTAACAAGCCCGGGCCAATGAAAAATGAATGAGCTGGGAGTAGTAAAAAAGGCTTTGTATAGCCTTGAGGAGTACAGTGCAGAGACATAATGATAATGTACAAAGTCCCTGAGTACAATGAAATAGCTAGCAAGGGATACCAAGCCAGAGTGGATGAATGGCATAGCAAATATTCTGTGAAAAGCTTGGTGCATGTTATACCTTATTACTGCCTGTCACATGAGATGAATGATTTTCCTGTTCTTTCATTCAACATTGTGACTTTTTTTCACCCCAAACATTTAAAACTCAATAAGGACTATAGTTGTGGTTTTTTGTTTTTTTTCAGTGACATTGGCTCAGAAGCAAATAACACTGATGAGAGTGTACAAGCAATGCATAGTGATGAAACCGGCTGAAAAGTTTCAGCACCTTGGACAGCGCTACGTGATGTAATACAGAAGCCAATATAAGCCCACAATGAAAAACTGACATGCTGTTTTTTTTCTTCATATTCACCTTTTGAAATGAAATCTACTTTCAAAAAGTTCATTCCACTGTCACAATGCTTCTGACGCTAGTAAAATGCATTACATTTTCTAAGGTTTTCTACATTTAAATGTGTCGTGGGGACCACAACAGGCGTTTTTCACAACATGAAGCCCATAGTGTGTTTGTTACTTAGTTAGTTATTGTATCATGCACATACAAGTGCCCAGCCCACATGGACTTAAGCCCACATCAGCCAGGCGTCAAAACGTTTTTGCGATATTTCGACTTGTGAAAGTGAAAATGCACATAAAAACAGGTGCATGTAAACGCACTAAATTCAGGCATCAAAATGTCCCAGTTAAAGATCTTTCTAGTGAGCCGCTCTTCAAGCATATTCACAAGTCTGTTCCAAAGTCAAATCACCTCACATTTCACATACCATTGATGGCCAAAACTGTAACATAAATAATGTTATAATTCACGCATGCCAGAAGCATAATCTGAATATACATTATATTGTATAAAAGAAGAATAATTTAACATTAATGTCTCCGCGTCCACACACTGGCATAAAGGTGGACATACTAGCATATGTCTCATAATGAAAACATGCCATTTTACACAGTGAGATGCTGGCAAAAGTACTAATTGTACATGAACACATGGTGAAAGACTCTGCCAGCAATCACATGCACTGACTGGTGCATTCACATGTCACCCAAAGAGGCAGTGTACGGCCTTTTTATCATGGTTCTCATTATAGCTAAGGCATAAGCCATCCTATGTGGAGGCATTATTGTCAGAGAGGACCAAGGAACACCTTCTGACTGCTCCTTCGCAACTGTGGTCCTCACTGAGAACAGCTCACTGTGGAGTGGGTGGAAGTGTTGTCCATGATGGCGCTTAGCCTCCAGTGTCACATCACCCCAGTGACACTTGCCACAGGTTAGATTGTACTGTAGAATATAACTCATGCGTAGTCAAGGTGTTATTGCCAGGCAGACTCTTATAGAGAAGACGGATGCATCCTTTATCCATGTATTTCCTTTCTTCGCGCACTATTTCCTTTTTGGGTAAGGGCTTAGAGAATTTTCCAGCATGCATTTGGCTCCTGGCAGACGGCATGGAAAGAGATGAGCAGTCCATCACAGGGTTTACACAGATATACAGACAGTTATTCCCATGTCTCCAACACACCTGACATGTCTTAACAATGTCAGAGGAAGCCTTACACCCACAGGGAGAACCTGCAAACTCCACTGACAAGACTGGGAAATTGAACACTAGCATTCTTATTGCAATGGTGAAGTGCTATATTATATATGCTACGCTATTTATAGACTGAACCACCAGACTAATGGTAAGAATAATTAAAGAGCAAAGAATGTTGTAAATCAAATCAGAATATACTCAAATTTTAAATTTATAGCTTGGAATAAGAAATATTTAACAATAAAGCAAAATAAATAGCGAAATATAATAGATGACAAGTCAGAGGATTTTGGCAAATCCTCTCAGAAGTGACCAGTGGTTCAAACTCTTTAAAGGTCAGTGTCCTTTAACCTTCTGGCATTGTATCACAGCACTTTATGGCACATTTCCCAGCAAAAGTATCCCTGGGTTGTGCGTGGGAGACATAGTTTGCTGAAATACTCTTGAACAAAGTTCTGAAAGAAGTTCTTGCTCCTGGGGAAAAAGAAATTATTAGCTCAACGAGGATAAGTTTGTTCCGAATCAGAAAAAAAATGTTAGTAATGGAGGAACAGGTTTGTGACTGATTACGATACCATATGCTGCCACAGCGGTGACACCCAGACAGAAAGGGACTCGCGGTTGACAAATGATCTGATGAGTGTTTCACTTCAAAGAACAAGTGACAAGAATCAAGATCAGACTCGAGTAGCAACAACAGCTTTAGATTTACTGTCCACTCACAGGCTGTAAATCTGAAGATGTCTGATGGAAAGCAACACCTGACAGTTCGAGACGTGGTACACACCAAAAGACAGGAGAGGTCAGAGTTTGTATGAAATGAGGAGATGGCAATACATTTTATGATTAGAATAAGGTACATTTCCATGCAAAGGTTCCTGTCCCTCCTCTACAGTGTTTTCCCAGTCTTTTTTCTCCACTACTCCACCAGATGCCCTCAGACTTTCTCATGTCTTTCCAGATCCTGCCACTCTCATTTTCCTTGCAGTCACCTCTTTCCCCTCACCTGAGCTTCCCCGCCCATCTCCCCACCTGCACCTCACTCCCTCATCAGTCACTCCCTACTTATACCAGTCCACTTCTTTGTTCAGTTGTCAGTTCATGCTGGTTGCCGTGTGCTTAGTTTCCATGTTCCTGTCTTGCCCTACGTATGCTCCTTTGAGCTTCTGTAACCTGGACCTGCTTGTTACCAGTTGCCTGTCTGTCTGCCTGCCTGTACCTGCATATTAGCTCATTTAGTACAAATAAATAATTGAGCTGCAAGAGTCTGCCCTGCTTGTCTGCATTTGGGTCCTTTCCCCACTGCGTGAACTTCATAACGTAACACTCATTATTATTTATTTCAATTTATTCTATCATTCATTAACAGCCTATCGGCCCCTTAATGACTGATATACAGTGGTAGAAGAAATATTCAGATACTGGTAAAAGTACCAGTACAACGAAATCCATTACAAGTATAAGTCTTGTATTCAAAATCTCACTTAAGTACAAGAGTATTATCAGCAGAAATGTAGTATCAAAAGTATTTGTTTTACGGAAATATTGTCGATGTTACTCATATATTATTATTTTAGATGGCATTATTAGTAATGATGCATCAGTACATAAGTAGAATGTAACTGTTGTAGCTGGTCAAGGTGGAGCTAATTTGAACTACTACAGTGGTTCCCAACCTAGGGGTCAGGCCACCTTCAAAGGGTCACAAGCTAAAGCTGAGGGGTCATGAGATGATTAAGAAGATATAACAGAGTTCTGCTACAGTTTTTTTAATCATATTTTGTGAAATGTTTTATAATTTTACCTCTTTGGGAATCATGCAGTTATTTAAATGAAATTTCATTTGGGTGAAAGTAACAACTCAAAGACATCGGAAACGTGACAAGGAGCCCAAACCAGATTTTTTTAAAGGGGTCATAAGCCAAAAAGGTTGATAAGCGCTTTTTTAATCTTGTGTGTATTTTATAAGTTTATCACATGTTTTTCAATGTCAAATCTTAATCCAAAGTACCAGCTCCCATAGTTGTCAAATAAATGTAGTGGAGTAAAAAGTACAATATTTCCCTCTGAAATGTAGAAGTAGAAAGTAGCATAAAATGGAAGAACTCCAAAGTACTAATTACCTCAAACACATCACTTGAGTAAATGTACTTAGTTACTTTCCACCGCTGCTGTTACAAGGTGTAATATTTTCTCCAGACCGCACACTGAACCCGTATGATTCGTTTGTGACCTCTGTGAAATCCTGCCGCTTCACCTCTACAACAGTGTGTGCCCTTATTTCCCCAGAAGAACACCTGAAGACAAATCCAAAGGAACAAAAGCTAACAGCAGCGTGGGTAAAAGGTTGAAGGCAGCGGTTTATTGCCTTTGATCAATAAGAAAAATAAATAAATAAATAAATACTAATAAATAGATATTCCAAAGTCAGGAAAGGAATGTAAATACATTTTTATATTATATTTTTTCAGTCTGAGCCTTCAACACACACATGCACACTGATTTTCTGAAAGTAGGGCATAATGAGGATCATATTCTTTACTTTCGTTTAGCAAGTGTTTATGCTAATAGAGGTGAGGAGGATCTGCTTGATATATATCATTGCTTGGGGGATCAGTGCAATAAAATGTAGGCATGGGGTTAACTGGATATACCATGTAAGGCAAGTGTTGTGGGACTACAGCAAAAAAACGCAGGAGCTATAGAGTTCTGCTTTCCTGAACTCGCTTTCCTGTGAACTATATTTGGCTGTGCTTGCTGTTAACCTTTACTCAATGATATAATTTGGGTAAGTGGTGTGTCTTTTAATTGCTAGCCTTAATTTTAGAATAGCACTCAGTAATTGAAGCCATAAAAATGTCCTCAGGTGGCTCTGGCCAGCCATAAAGTCGCAGCATGCATACAGCAACCGGAGGGCAACAGTTTTAGAACTGGAGCCAACTAGCAGCCGGTTTAGTTGATTTCATCCACACCGACAAATATTTAATGTGTAGAAGAAGTATGTCATCATTGGGAACACATGGTACCATTCTGATCACTAACTTCTGATACGAAGAAAAGACAAGACAGTAAAAAAGAAAACCTGGCCTTCACCTGGGTACAGTACATTTTTATTTTGATTGAGTCAACAAGCAAATGCCACAGATCACACACAACAAAATAAAAAATAATTATTAATTTAATTTAAATTTAAATTTAAATTTTAAAAAAATAGCACTGGGATGGACAATACATCCTATTTAGGACTTTCAGCGTTGGGAATAGAAGCTCAAGAGGAGCACTTCTGGTCAGCATTACACTGTCTCTGTTTTACCCCAGGCTCTCTAAAATGATGAGATACAGAATAATTCATCCAACTGTTGAATTTTTAATTACAAATTCTCACCTCATATATTAAATGCCAAATTCACTTGCAGCATTTTATTACACACAAAAGATTGGTCTTTGGTGCAGCATTGGTCTACATTTGGAAAGTCCAGAGCTGTTTTTGTTTGTTTTTCATCGGCCAGTTAGCCAGGTCCAGTTTCTGACCAAATACAATTCATATGATCTCAAGTGACCATCATGGCTGCTAAGTTAGCCACGTATCACAGTATTAGGACAAAGCTACTGCAGGTACTGCTACTGTCAAACAGTATGTGAATGTTTTATGTTGATTTGATACCTGCAGAACAGATGACATTCCCCTCAGCTGTACTTTGTCTTAAGTGGTAATTAGCAAATGTTAGCATGCTAACATGCTAAGGTGGCTAACATATACCTGCTTCAACATGTTAGCATTGTCATTGTGAGCTTGTTAGCATGCTCAGCACGTGTTACACTCTGCACCCTTGCACTATTGTATTCTTGTTTACAATTTACAGAAACAGTTTGACTTGTATATAGAAGTTGCATGTTGTTGCTTATTACTTTTTATAGATAGTTATATATGCATCTATTTGTTTCACCATATGTCTTTTTCTATCTGTTTTCCTGCAATATAAATTGTTCTTGGAACTGTGTGTAAGGACATTGAGAGCAACAAAAAACCGGAGCCAGATCCCTCGTATGTGTTGACATACTTGGCCAAAAATTCTGATGTTACCATTTAGCTCAAAGCACCGCTGTACCTAGGTACAGCCTCACAGTCTTGTTTCAGACTTCAGCTCCTTCAGAGTCACAGAAGACATTAAACAACTGGTTTCACATGTTGAGTCCTTGTGACAAGTGAGCTAATCTTAATGTGTAAATTCCACAAAGTGCCCCTTTGATGCTGAAATGAGCACACTAATGTTGATAAGATGTACAGCTAATGAAGAGCCTGTCTTAGATTCTTAACCAGCAGTCTGGGATTGCGACACACAATTTAATCAACCCCTCATGCACAAATATTGTTATCCAGCCTGTAAATCAGGTAGGTAAGCAAACCGCACAGCACATGTCTACGGATCAAACACACTAAATTAATAACCGTCTGGTGAGAGGTTTAGCATGTTGTAATATATTTGGCAGGACCAGTAATTATAAAACTAGGCCATATTGCAATGGGAGATAATTAACGTTAGCCCGTCCCTGGGAGGTTTTTGTGGAGTGGGGGGGGGGGGCTTTGACACAGCCTATTCAATTATGTCCTTCCCTGTGGGTCCGGAAACCCAGAATATAGAATATCTAAATTAGGCACATGACAAATCTCTCACTGAGTCAGATGGAGCAGGTCACGGATGGCAAGGTGGCCAGCAAGTTGTGGGAGCAAATCGTGTTTGCAGTTAGGTGTAGGTAGATACTGAGTTATTAGAAACTTTTTTGTGGTATGATAAGGTGAGAAATCCACCCACCTACCTTAAACTTGCACATTAATAGGAGGCCTTTGTGCTTGAATAGAAGAGTGAAATCTTATTTTGCCTGTCTTTTTACATTTAATAAACCTGTATTATCATTCACACATCCCTTAAGATTTGCTAGGCTGGAAATCATTTATATTATGTCTCTCATATTATCAGGTTTCTCTAACTGAGGACAAGGAAATATATGAAAATAGGAAGAAAAGGGCATCAGCATACACCAGATCAATTAATGAGATGCTGGAAAAGCCTCAAAATTGCCTATTGATTTTTGCACCGCATGTGTGGAGCTAATTGCATTGGAAGTTCTTAAAATGTCATGATTATAAGTTGGCTTGATGAAATTTGGAATGGCCTCCCAAATGATGCTCATGAGTTGATGGGATTTAATTAGGCTGCAATTATAGACAAGATGCTAGCTGTAGCACTTACACCTGAAAAGTTGGCGCTTTGAAAATGATGGCTGAAATTGGTTTCTAAATGGATGGAACACAAGACTGTTGCATGAAAAAAAGAGAGTTCATGAGGACGGTGGTTGTATCGATTGAAAACCCATTGCATCCAGTAGCCATTATCTGTTTATTAGAGTTATTGCTATACATGCCTGATGAAAAAGTCAATTTAGATTTCCTCCCAAGATCTCACCTATGTATTAAACAATATGGAAATCTGGCAATTACTGTTATAGAGTGGGAACCTCATGTCATAGATGTTTCATTGAATTTTTTTTTTCTCTCTCTCATAAGTGAAGAGGGTCGGTAAAGTGTTTAACAACTGGGTCTCAGTTTAGGCATGCTTAAAAATAATATACTACAAACTGCAAGGGATCAGCTATAAAATATGTCCTCCCTCTGTACTGTATCTAGCACATCATAGACAAAGAAATGGGTCACTTATATCAACACGGGAATTCAAGACATTACATTTGACCCTCTATTCGTAGCCCTTTCAACACCTGCACATTGGATATCTAGCTAAAAATAACATCCATGCCACCGTAGAAGGAGCTCAGTGGGAGAGAGGTTCTACATTCGACGATTACAGACATAGATATTGACACAAACAGCAAAATAAGTTATGTATAAGTATGTATATTTGGTTGAAAGGCAAAGGTTAATGGTAATAAATGGTATTGGTGCATAGTAAAGCTAGGCTAAAGTACAACACTATCTGCTCATCAGCACTCTCACTGTCATAATGATGTTGTACAATCCTGATTGGTCTACTGAGGGCTGTTGTCAAGACCAACCCCGATACCAAGACCATGGTGGTTAAGATGATTCAACCGGGAGAGTTTCATGTTGATGTGCTCTAACAGCGAGTCACCTAACATTTCTTTGGGACTTCTTACTTCCAGAAAAAGCTTTACCTAGTTTGCAACTCTATTGATTTTCTTTCATGTTTTTGTGAACATGAGATAAAACACCAAAGGACAATCAAGGGCGCCGCTGGAGAACAGTGGAAACAAAAGCAGAACCTGTGTTAATGGCTACATGTTAAGTCCCTGCAGTGGAAAAGGGCTAAAAGGCCCTAAAAATCAAATAGTTCTAAAAAAAAAGTTTCTAAGATTGCAAGAATAATAAAATATATATAATATATATATAAATATATATATAATAAATATATATATAATAAATTAATAAATAAATAAAAGCATAGGATTTGGACTAATTAGGAAAAAGTCAAGTGCCTTTTTCATCTCATTGGCTTTATTGTGAAATCCAGAAAAGTCCAAGATGTCAAAGAGTGCTTTTACTTTATGCAAGTCTCTCATTATGCTAGAAACAAAATGTTGTGTCTGCAAATGAATGCAGAGTTTCCTGGGCTCACAATATCTGTTTGTCACAATTTTATCCAACTAGTAGAACTGTCAGTTCCAAACAAGAAGTAATGTACCATATTCCCCAGAAATACTGCAGTGTCCTGGCTGATGTCGCAGCCACCTCTTCTATTGTTTCTGAATAATTTCGAGCTCTTCTCAGATCTGACAATGCAAATTATGAGTTCAACTCTTGTCTCCACTGGCTAATGATGTGGCAGTAGATGTTCATTTATAGAGGGCTGTTCAAAGACGCAGAAAATGACACATCTCAGAGATAAAGCTGAATGATATTCCCCATCATCTCATCTTGCTGAGCTAAATTTGAACGCTTTCAAATAACCATCCAATCTTCAAAGGTAGGCAGAAGTCTGACCATTAAACATATGGCTGCATACCTTTACTTTGTATGCAGGGGAAGAGAACATAAAAAGCAGCCCAGAAGTGCTACTTGGAAGTTAATGCTGTTGCTTTTTTTTCTTTTTTTGTGGAGCATGACTGTTTTATTTAGGCCATTCGTCTTGTTACTTAAACCATTATTTATGCCATTCCCCATTTTAGGTTAATCTCCTAAAGGGTGGGATTTATATCTATGGAAGGCAACCATTATCCACATGTGAATTAAGCAGAATGGAAAATGGTGTATTTCATCTGTTTGACACTAAGCACTTAGCACATTTCTCAGGCTCTAGAGGTACAGCAGCCATATGTTAAAGAAATGGTAGCTAATGTATTATGTTTGGTTTTGTAAGCCTTATTCTGAACATCTTCTGAGCTCAGACAGTTGAGTATCTATATGTCTGCCCTTAAAGTGATGATCAAAACCTAATGTGCATGCCTAAGGTGCCAGTCCACCTCTGGGTATAGCAATTTTATCCTCCACTGACAATAAAGGGAAGATGAACTGTTTCGACACCGTGGCAGCACCCTGGGTGATTTTCCACAGATAAAGGTGCATTTTCTGGTTCAGATCTGGTTCAGAACACGATGATATGAAGCTTATTTCAGTGCAAAGCTCAGAGCGGCATTGTGTGATTTTTACAGATCTGGTCTTCTATTCATCACCAACAGGGCAGCTTGCAGTTTTTATCTCTTGACATCACCCAGACGGAGTGTCATTCCCCTGCTGACGACCCGACTGAACTCCCCTATAATATTTCACTTCTTTTTTTAGGATATATTTTACCGGGGTCAGGCGACCACTGGGAAAAAATGCCACTCGTGCAATCAAGAAGTTACCCTCCTTCTCATGTCTGCTCTTCTTTGGATTGCAACTCACAAATCCTTTGCTTGTCAGTGCTAGCAACAGCTTACCAAGCCTTCATGCCACTTCAAAAGCTGCTATCTTTTGAAGATGGCGTGCGGTGGCATTTCGGAGCTGAAGAGTCAGTTTATCCAGCAGTCGTAAACTGTCACATCTGCAGCACAAGGCCGTTTGATTAAGCTAATGTCGTTGATTGTGACATCGTGCGGAGGGATTCAGAGGGGGAAAAAAGGTAAAAACATAGTGAGTGCTGCACATGAGAGGTGTTTAAAAATCTCTGTCAGGGCATTGCTTTTGATTCTTGCTGCGCCTTGGTCTTTTAAGGCCTCATGTGGCTCATTTTTAGCCCCAGTCAGAAAGTCGAAAAATGAAGAAGATAGCAGAGAATATATGAGTCGACTGGTAGATGAGGACTTGTGTGTGTAGAGCTAACTGACAAGATAGCAGAAGAGAAATAGGGCGAGAATAAGCTGTAGTATTGTAAACATCAAGAATCGTCGTGAAGTTTTCACTTGCATTTGGCGACCAGCAGGTGGTGGGTGGTTAGAAAACGGAGGGCGGGCGGGTGAAAGAAGAGCTGAAAAGTCTGTCAGAACATTAGAACACTGCCTTTTGAATCCTGCTGTGCCCTGGTCTTCTAAACCCCATGCGGTATAAATCAGACGGATGGAAAATGAATGAATGAGGTGACAGAAAACACGTGGGCAAGCCTGCAAGCCCCGCCATCTCTGAGCTCGAGTGTGCGTTTTTGTGCGAGAGGAAGGAGGCCAAGAGGAAGGAGGGCGAGTGGCCGTGGCTGCCTCCCCTCCTGTGACAGCTCTCAGCTCACTCTGCTTTGGGCACAGTGACACACACGCGCGCACGCTCACACTCACGCACTCGCTTCCACTGTATCTCTCTTTCGGTTGTACAATCGCACAGATACACACACATCCGGCAGAGTGACGGGCGACTGAGAGAGCTCAGGGCCTCAGCAGGAGTCACAGAGGCGGTGTGCCAAGTCATAGCCTCTATTCTGTTCCACCCCAGCAGTATGCCTTGAGAGGGCCTCGGTGACACACTGCTCAATATAGATAATATATGACTAGCTATGTGATACTAGCAAATCAGTACATCATGATCATGTCAGCGCCTCACAGGTGAGGATCACAGCAATGCCCTCAATCAACATATAATTAAAATAAACACAAATTTAGTACCTCCATATGTGCACCACATACCTGCATAAGAAATTCACATAAATACATGCATGCACACGCATACAAAGCAGTTCGACATGTACACACAAAAAGTCCTTTGCATATGCAGCATTCCCATTTATTCATACATATTGCATGTGTACGTTTTAGGCAGCGTGTGTAATTGTGTTGGCACAAACACCTGCACGTTTAAAATAACAGCCTGACATTTAGAGTGAAATGCTTGTTTGTCATTAAACACACAGCCAGATGAGGAGTTCAATATCAATTTCATCTCTGCGTATCCTGGATGTGTTTAGCCAAGCTTGGCTCTTAATGTGTGCTGTGTTGACCGCAGGAAGAGTAGTTTCTTCATGATGCTAATGGCGTTGCTGTTAAAAGAAAATAAAAAGCTTAAAGACTGAAAGCAGAGGGAAAACACAGAGCCCAGCTCTGGTCCACCAACTCTGAAATTGTCTTATTGACTGTATTGTTTGTTTAATCCACGTAAAAGTAGAAAAGTGGAAAAAATGGTGGTTTTAGGAGGAGTTTGTATTGGAGTTAAACCCAGTCATGTGCCATCTTCACACAGTAGACGCATGTTTTACCAAGCAGGATAGTCTGGGATGCTTCATACCAAAGCGACAAAAGACGAAAACCATCACGTCAGTATAATGTTGTGTTGACCAGTTTGCAAAACTGTTGCTACCTGTCAGTCTGCAGTAGAGTAATTCAGAAATAATTTTGTGGCACCATTTTATGAGTTTTGCTAGTGAAAAAAATCTACTCAGCAGTGGAGTGTTTCACTTCCTGTCCAACATTTGGGGCTTGTATCCCTCTGAGATCCACATTCAATGATAATACTTCAAAGCTCATATATGTATGTTTCTAAGAACACCCACTGCTATACTTTTTAGGTATACATTTTTGTCCCTAGTCTTACTTTGAGACCAAGTTGAGGCCTGAAGTTTTCAGAAAGTATTTTACATAAGAGCTGATGCCCACACTCTCACACTACTTTTCACCACTGTTTTAAATGGTTAAACTCAGTCCAGAAAGTCCCAAGCAAACTCAACATAAAGTCAACAATAGGGTAATAGGAAGGCTGACCCTGCTGGATTGAAATGACCCGTGCACCAAATGTATCTGGGCAATACCTAATACTCTATTTTCACCGTTAATGTTGTCCCGGTGCAAGAGCTCACCCCCATTGTTGAAGCGAGAAGAGGCTTATGGGAAGAAGTAATGCTGGGCTTCTTTTTCTGCTAGTCTGAACAACAGCAGCTCTGTCAGAAACTGGACTGAAATGTTTCAAAGCATAATAAAAAGCATTTGCATATTAAGAGAAAATGCATGTTTCAACATGTTTCTAAGGCCTTAAGGACACAGGAAGCTTTTTAGTGATAAATGTTGGATGTAAATAAAACCGTGTTGTTTACAGTGAAACCTCCACAGGGTATCTTCAACAGTACTGTCTCATGTTGCCAATTAATTTTAATGTTTTAATCTTCGGACGTTTTAATCAGCCGTAATTAATTGGTTCTGTTTACAAGGTTTACGTCTAGCACCATCGCACGGAGTCCAAATGAGTCTAACACGTGCAGTTTGTGAGGAATTTTATTTTGATAAGGTTTTCATCAAGAAAGGTTAGAGTTTGATTCAGCAGGTTTCTTTTCTTCTTTCTGCACACACAGTGAAAACAAATAGATGGATGAGATAATCAAAAGGAAAAATGGTATTTTATCTGCTACAGTAATCCCACTTAAACAACTGCTGAACGCATGTGAAACAGTTGAAATAGGGACAGTGAAAAACCCAAAGATATTCAGTTTAATATCACAGAACACTAAAAGAGATTCACATTTGAGAAGCTGGAACCAGAGAATTTTTGGTATTTCAGTTATGTCGATTAATTTTCCATGGATGGACTAACCAATAAAACAACACGTTTCTTTAGCTCCAAAATAAATGCTTAACTTCAGCTGAGCGAAATGTTGTCTTGTGTTTTTGTTTGTTTCATTATGCAAATGAATCAGCCTACAAATTGCACTCTACTTCAAAGAGCCTATGTTGATCCAACACTATATGTCACTGTAAATTTCTGGTGTCCTTCAGTAACATTGCCAGACATCATATTGTGGGTGGGCTCTGAGAAAATCAGGTGGGACTTGCCCAATAAGATTATTTTTATATTTATTATATTATATCTTTTGCTGCAAAGTAAGAAAAAGAAAAAGTGGGCGCTAACAGGTTGTTTTAGCTGTATTAGCAGCCACGTTTAGCTACGTACTGACGGGGAAAATAGCTTGGGTTGCAGTGCAGCTTTGTGACAAACTTGTCCCATTCCTGACATTTCCAGAAATGACATTTGTCATCAGTGCATTTGTTCTGACTGGTGTTTTTATGATCTCAGTGTCTTCTCTAGCAAAGACTAAATTGGACTTTGATCAAATACATAGCATACTGGAGGGAGAAAGAAATAGTTCTTCTTATTATCACCATTTTATCAGTTATTTTGAGCTTTTGAGATTTGAGCAGTGCATTTATATGCATGCAGCATTGTGCACAGGAGCCGCATTGATAGTTGCCTGAAGGACGTTTGTCAAATAATGTATCGGTTTTTAAAGGGATCAAATGAGTCTCTACAAAAGTCTGTCTCAGATTAGGAGGACATTTGTATGCCTCCCTTAGGGAAGTCCTTACACTCATTAATCAGCAGCGGATCTAAAGTTAAAATGTGTCAGTGTTTTAAGATTGTTGCTTCATCTTTTCCTAGTTTTGCTGCCAACATCTGGGATATTTTGCCCTTTTAGAAACACTCATCAGGGTCATTTGAGTGGATCTAGCTGTTCGGTTCCATTCATCGGGGTAGCCTCTTTGTCAGAAATTTTATTCCATCTCATCAGCTTGTTTTTCAAAGTCTACTCTTTTGTGCGCATTCATCTAATGTGACTAAACTGACTAATATTGCAAGGCTCTTATTCAAGGGCATTGGGTGTAAAGAATGGCAGAAGCATATATCAGTTTCCTGGTGACCAGGGTTTTACCTACCTCTTTATTAAAAAGGAAAAAAAAGGGGAAAAAAAGTTTGTCATGGCAATTCATGAAACTGTTGTAGCCTATCAAGGCCTAATTTAAACATAAGCAATATCACATGCAATTAGAGTGTTTTCAGGACAAATCAATGGATAATGAGCTTCGGGGTTTCAGGCTTTCCTGCAGCATTTTATAGTGGAGGTGCCCTGCCTCGCCTGAAATAAAGCGCGCCTCCAACTTCAGAAGAAATGATTAGATTTTTATGAAATGTAATATTCAGGCTTAATAAGCTTCCAGGAAAGCAAGCAGTGGCACAGCAAAGGCCACATATGTGAGGCGGTTCTTTAAACCGCAATGACAAGAGGAGATGTGTCACAATCTGTCCGATTCAACTCAGCAGGTGATCGATTGATCAGTCGCGTTGTACGTTCACTTCGCAGTAATTAATCAGAACAGAAACAGAAAGAAAAGAAAAGCTTCTCAGTTTTTACAAGTTTGGAAAAGTAGAGAAAAACAATTCAATCAGTCACAATCTGGGCAGCGCTTACCACCAGTGTTTCCTTTCCTGGGAGAAAAGAGGTGGGAATTCTGAATCACTAATGATGTAGTTCATTTACTTTGTTGAGATGTTTTGGTGGATTTTTTTGTCTTTTAAAAAACTTTTGCAGAGGAAGTAACGTACTGTGTATCACTGCTGAGCTGACCACAGCTCCAAATGTTAATTGTGGACGGATGAGCATTAATAATCACAGCAGGAGTGGGTGATATGGATAAAATCCTCTATCACGGTGTATATGTGTATTTTATAGTGTGATATTAATATTTATCATGTTACTGAAAATATTCAGGAAAATCATTTGACAAATTATTGATAAAATAACCAAAGACAATTAGCTAGTCTGGCCTGACAAACCAAGGTGCTTCATCACACTGATGCAAAAGTCATATAAAAATACAATATTGCTATAAACACAGTATAAACAGATGGTTGATTTATATTGTCACACTGTACAGTATTTATCTTGTCCGTGGTGCGCTGTAAAATAAGCAGTGAAACCTTTGCTGCCTTGCTACTCTTAACCTCTGTTACCTCCCTTTGTGTGATAATAAGAACCGTTTCTTTAAGAATGTAGTCCTTATACATTACAAAACAGCAGCTGCTGTATTTGTGATGAGGACTATTGTAGTGCAGTGGCTGGACAAACATTCAATGTCCTCCTAGAGACACACAGGCGTGGAGGACCTTAAAACCCAAAGAAGACAAGGAGATATAAATAACCCTCTTCTTCAAAGGGAGCGTGATTACAATTTCATTCTTTAAACCCTCACCTCTAGGGGTCTTAATCAAGAGGAGGAAATATCCTTGCACCTATAGTGATGTATAGCTACACACTCCTCCATGCAATCAGTGGATTGAGGTTCTGCAGTTTTGTACTTGTGATTGTGAACAACAACAATAAAATGTCTTTCTTGACTTGATCCACCACAATCGATACTGCTTCTTTTTTTTCAAATTGATGCTGCTGCTCCATTTTTTTAGGAATCAAAATGGAACATTCCCCAAAGCTTACTTCTACTTAAGGTTTCATTTACTCTCTCAACGAGTATTATAGTACTCTCATCCTTTGCTCTTTTATATGGTGTCCTGCCAGTCCCAGTAAGACAAGTATGTTATTTTATCTCCGTCGAGTTGCCTTTAAATCTGCATTTACTGATTTGAATTGTGCTCTAAAATAAGATCCACTATTTGAAACAGCTGACATCCACTCAGAGTTTCAGTTCCGCAATAGTTTTAACGAATATTTATATGCCTGAAATTGTTTTGAAATTATTCATGAATGCTAAATAAAGACATGAGAACAAGGGAGAAACTATGAAAATAAAGTGCCCAATATATAAAAGAGGAGCACAGGGCAGACAGTGATTTTTATGTCAGAAACATCGACTTCCTCTCATTATAAACTAACACCCATCCTGAGTCATCAAGTTGAAACGCAGGGATTTTTGAAGGCTGTCGTCATGAGCGCAGACAACCACAGCATCACTTAGACACAGTCACTGACATGCAGGGACTTCTTATATCTGAATATGTTTTTCAGCATCAACCTGCCAGCCATCCCTACCATCACACACACTCGCCAGGTGAAGGTTGCCAAGTTCATTTTAAACCCTGTGTTTACAGTACGACATGCTTTTTACGCGCCGATTTCAATGACAATGGCGTAAGTGTTGTGGTACAGTGTGTAGGAGGACTACAAGAGTGGTTAGGCAGAAAATGGGACACCAACATAAACACCAGAGAGATCAGGCTATTGTTTCTCCCTCTAAATATACTGAATTCAGCTTCCTGTGGCTGAACACAGGCACACAGAGAGAGAGAGAGAGAGAGAGAGAATGACATAACCATCCCTTGGAGAGGCATATTTTCTCCTGCTTGTGTCACAAGCTTTTAATGCCCTCTTGCTGTCAGTCGGTAAACTGCAGTTTCAAATGGAGGATGCTTTTTCAGACCCTGACTCTGCACGTGATCATCAGGCATTTTCATTATGTTGTTATTCCAGGGCAGTAATTTAGCATGAAGGTGCCGGAGTGGCATGTTGTCCTGTGTATGTGTGGGTTTGGGTGCTCTAGTTTCCTCCCACAGTCCAAAAACATGCAGGTTAGGTTTATTGGAAACTCTTAATGTGTTTGTCTATGTTTGTGAGGGACAGTCTAGGTCTCTCCCAATGCATGCTGGGATAGGCTCCAGCCTCCTACCACCCTTTTTTATGTGTCGCTGTGATTTTATTTACTGATTTAACCAGGAAGTCTCTTGTTCCTAATATCAGCATAGGTTTCTTCTGATATTGCAAACATCTGTAGCAATGCTTAGCTTAGCTTAGCATAGACTTTTTGAAGTAAAACACATTCTTTCAGCTTTTTAGCCATGCTAGCAGTGCCTGCAAAATGAATGGCATTCCTACAGCCTCAGCTGCACCTTCTGCTTAGTGCTAATTAGCAAATGTTAGCATGCTAACACGCTAAACTAAGATGGTGAACATGGTAAACGATATCACTGCTAAACATCAACAAGCTAGCCTTGTCATTGTGAGCATATTATCTTGCTGACATTACCATTTAGCTCAAAGCACAACTGTGCAAAACAAACTGATCAGGATGGAAAAGAGACTGTCTGAGTAATAGCCTAATCGCATACATGACTCATCTTCAGATCATATATTAAGTATTGCAGACAGCTTGTATTTGGGAAAAATTTAAGTTAATAAAAAAGGCTTTTTGGTTTCCTCAAGGCCCCATAACAAGTGACTCATAATGTCACATGGTCTGTTCTGTGATCTCAAACGAACCAGGAGTTTGAGTCACATGCTGTCCCTGCTGACCATGTATTTAGTCTGCCAGATGTAATTTGTAGCCTCTCCAGAGACTGTCAGCATGTTGTGATCAGCCTGTGATAAATGTACACTTTGGACACATAGTTTAATTGTTGCTGTTTTTTTGTAGTGGCGTGCTAACACTAGGGTTGCTCTCTGGCATTTAATGTGACCTATTATTTTCTTCCAGCTGCCAAAAATATCAAAGATTGTCCAAGAAACTGGCACTTTGACAGGGCGGGTTCTGCGAAAGCAGACCTTCAAACGGAGAAATAATGAGCTGTAGTGGCTACTGCATAACTTATAGAAATATATGAGACATGAAAGTGGTGGATACCACTGTACTGTATGTTACCAAAGATAACAGGTTAGGTAAGGTTTAAAAATAACTTCTGCTGCCTAAACATATGTTCCTTCAGGCCGAGGGATTTAATGACTCACCCAAGACGAGGAGCGGGAGATAAGAATTTTTTTTCCTCTCACCAAAGCATAGGATCATTTACCCCACATTGCAGCGCAGTGCAGATGATTTTTCAATTTCCATGTTCCTCCTGGGTTTCCGGAAACATATTGAGACTTCTGCCCTGAGTAATGGCTTTTTCTGACTGTCGAGGTAGCCTATAGATACAATTTACAACCTCTGCTATCTTCAGAAAGCACTATGGAATACACAAGTGTCAATAGCTGTATCAAAACGGCCACAGGGAGGGCTATAACAAAAATGGCAGCCACATGTGTAATGCAGTGGAGGTCTGATTCAGTTTCTTAAAAGCTCAGAAATTCTGCTTCTACTTAGCATCAAAAGAAAAAATTTTTTAGAGATGATATATGTCTTCTTGATGCAGTAACACTTGCTTTCTGTTGCTCTTTTGGAGATTCACTCCTGTGTTTCAAACTGAGCCCACCTCCCACCACTCTGCACTCTGATCCTGTGCAGTTGTTGGCTTCGATAATATTTTTTACTGTATAATTTCCTACATAAATGACCTGCGGGGCTCCAGGTGTCATTAGAAACATACTTTCGCGGTATGTGTTTTATTGCCACTGTTAATTTTATGAGGGCCGTTAAGTTAAGTGGAGGTGTATGCTGCCAGCAATCATGCTGCTTGAATCAGCAGTTTATTAACACCCCCCCACATCCAAAAAAAAGGAAGAAAAAGTAGATGAAGTTTGGTTTGCTGCTCTCCCTGAGGCCTGAGAACGCCACTTCTGCCGTGCGAGTCCTTGGAATGATAAATCCCGGAGTGCAATTGAAATGCAGCGATCATCGCCTGTATCGATGTTTCGCACTAAACTTCCTTCACTGACTTCGTTTAAAGGGGCAATGAGTGAGATTTATACCGCCCCATAACACAAAATGACCATAACATATCATCGGTGGAGTTATTGATCAACGCCAGTGACCCAAAAAAATACTTGAGCAGGTGTTTCTGGCTCTCAAAACTCACTGTCCAGCACACCCCTGGCATTTTAAACTGCTTAGCAGTGAAGGACATTGACATGACCATGGTTAATCTGACCATTTCTCAAGCACAAAAACTGTATTAATATTATAGTTAGTAAGATTTCAGACCTATTTAACACTGTTTCTCCTTTAGACGATTTAGACGGACAGAAGTTCTAATAGTGTTGCCTGTCACCTAGAGAGGACAATAAAGTTACAAAATACTTATTACCTTCTGAACTTATGGTGTAACTCCAAAAAGAACAGACAATACAGCATTTTGTTCTGACCAAGGACATGCACAGAGGTGCAGAAACACTCTGTGCTGCCCTGATGCCTTCAGTGTGAGTGGGAGGAAACAGTCAAAATAGGAAAACCAACTATATCAACTGGACAGGAAGAGTTTATTATTAGTACTGACTATAGTGATTTACTCAAACTGTATTAAAAGTTTTGTATTCAACTGTCCCCATGTTATTTGTAGAACACTGTACTTTTGTCCAGTACTCGCAATATTAATGCAAATAATTGGAGGAGTTTTTCAAATAACCAAATTCACAACTACGATTACATACCAAGATTATATAAAATCAAAGCTTGATTCTAACAAAGCAATTTCCTGACAAATATGTTCTGGGAGTTTTGTGAGGGATGTTGGCTTCTGTGCACGGCCCCCAACAAGATTTGCTTTTAATCTTAGCAACATTTTAACCTTATACCTACATTTAACAATTTTTCACCTAATAATACTTTATGGAGCTTTTTGCTCTTAGACTTTTGAAAATCATTTTATTCTTATTCTATGGTTATTTATTAGTTCTTTAAACAACCAACACTTTTCTTGCAGACTTGCAACTGACTCAAAAATGACTTTGCAACTTTATTGCCAAACTACACAAAAAATGTCTCAAATGTCATGTATTTCTTTAGAAATGCTGCTGCAGTCTGTCATTTGGGCAGCATCAAGTATAAAAATCAAGGTCTTTGCAAATTAAAAAGAAAATGTTGTCTACTATATTGTTTGTTATATATATGTATATATATATAGTAAAAACTGAAGAAAGATATACCTACTCTTAGGTGTTCCTTCAGATAAACTGTTGGCAATATAATTCAATTTAATATGCAAAACTATAATCATATAAGTGACAATGTCTATATCTAACACTTTCCCAGCTTGAAATGCCTCTTCAGAGTGACAGACACCAGCAGCCCTAGACTCAGTGTCACTTTAGATGAAGGTGACACACAACATTTAACCCCTTCCTCTTGATTTAGGGATTAAACACGCAGATCTCTCGCCAACGGCGCTATTTCATGGAGTGACTTTGGCCACTGTCTGCCCTGAGCACTTGAAAACGCTGAGCATTAACCCACGCCCCTGGCACATGATCAATAAAGCTGGGGAGACGCGTGCACGCGTGCGGCGCGCACGCACACACAAACAGGAGTCATGCCTTCCATCATTGAAACTATTAACACAATGCCAAGATCGATCAGTCACCCTTGGCTCTCGTCCTCCACACCCACCCGCCCATTAAGGGTATGTGTGCATGTGAGAAAGTGCAGGATGCATTCATGTGCATTTGTGTGCATCGTATATGCATAGTTTCAGAATATTTGTGCTCTGTAGAAGCACAAGACCTACTGTTTTTCTTGACTTTTTTATCCTAGTTGACAGCTGACATCACTTCCTATAAGTAGAAAACATTTACAGGTGGGCGACTGTGACAAACAGTAGATAAAATGCATGATAAAACTGTGCAGGAACTGGAGGAAATATGTCTCCATATCTGAATAGCTGACCTTTTGCAGGGAGGAGGAGGTTTTTCTGCAGCACTCTGATGGCAAGAATTCAACTGCAGGTTCGCAGTGTAGCGCTCAGCAACTATCTCCTCCCCAGCGGTGCCATTAATAATGGGAGGCAATCTGCCTCACTGAGACGTGGGAAATGTAGTCATCTGTAGCGCAGTGGTGTGACCAGCTAAATGCTGCTAATTGATATGGACAGCAGGAGTTTCTCAGTGTGTGGGATTAGAAGGTGGCGAGGTGGAGAGAGCCTGACGTGTTTCCAGGCTGCGAGCAGACAAAAAAAGAGACAAAATGAATTTCTTTGTCTTCTCTTCTTTCACTTTCACACATCTTTTATCTCTCTCAAACATCTTGCAAATGCATTGCAGGGTTAAGAGACACATCTGTATTCGACCAAGCTTATCTGTTTTTACCCCCCGTGCAATGATTGATGTATCCTTTCAGCATGTACACCCTTGCTATCCACAGGGATGAATAAACCACAGATGAGTAGCAATCTGCAGGGAGTACACACACACACACAGCGCAAGCACTTACAGTGGATGTACACACAGATGTCCACATACACGGATGCAAACACATGCTGTGGTACAAGTGCATATTATAGAGGAATGCACACATACAATGCAAAGACATAGTTGTACACAAAGCAGCACACAGAATGCAAAATACAAGCTGGAACACACACACCTAACGCTCTCAAGCTCTGACTGTACCTTTTAGCCCTTCCCATCATTCACTCTGTTGCATCTGTCATGGATGCTCACTTGTTTGGCAGCTGTGTGTGTGTGTATGTGTGTGTGTGTGTGTGTGTGTGTGTGTGTGCGTGCATGTGTTTTTGCAGGACCCACTCTGCTTTCATCTCCTCGCCCTGTGACTGGGTACAAGACAGCCCCACGTCTATTCATCCGACATGCTTTGTGAAACGCAACAGATACGAGACAGACAACCATGACCGCAGAGATGCATGTCTCCTCAAAGAGTTGTCTATTCGGCCATGCTTGACAAGCTAATAGGGCCGGTTTGTGAGTGATAGAGGGACATTCACGGCCATTATGACCAGAGGTGAGTTATGGAGTTGATGTGCCCCCTCTGTTGTAGGGTAAAGACACAAACAGGAAAAACAAATGCATGGTGGCAAAAGACACAGGGTCATGTGCTGGATGCAGTGTGTACAGAGTGACATAAGGTCTCAATCTTTTTCAGCCTCAATGACAGACCTAATTGCTATCCCTTTTACTCACGGACAGGCAATTTATAGGATATTCACCTTGAGGGACTATTTATATATGAACAAGTGCCAGAGAATAGGCTACTTACTCCAGGGGGCATTGCAGTGTGATTGACTTGCCTGGGTGCTTTGCAGTGAGTGTTTTGGAGAGCCACCAGTGCCCTCTTGTGTCCTAAATCGATCCCACAGTCGGCTGAAAATGCTGCTTCAGAAAGTATTTATTTGGGGTTTTACTCAAGAGATGGTGAGCAAATTAAGTGAACACTTAAGAGTGAGCTTTTGAGCGAATCCCTGGATGGATGCAGTAAAATCCGTCCCAAGTGGTCCATTGACCCAGGGGGAGTCGGTCTGCAAATCTGCCGCCAACTGAACCAGGCTCAGCAGAGCACCCTTCAGATTCACAGTGTGTGTGACATTATTGCACAGAGTAAGCTTTCACACGGGGGTGGGGTGGAGGTAGTTCAAGCTGGGTTAAAAGGCAAATTATGGAGCGGGGCCCTCTGGTGACTCAGCAAGTTGCATGCTCATAAATTCATGGGCTCAGATACATCGACCTCTTCATGTCATCTTTTTTTCTTCTCACTCTACTTTCTTGCTTTAACGTCTTTTTTTTTTTTTGGTCAACTTCTGTTGATGCGATGTGATAATTGTAACACAGTGTTTGCAACGCAGCTTCACTCCTTTTTAGCAGTTTCCTGGAAACAAGTATCTATCTTGAAGAAAAAGCACATTCAGGCAGATCCCTGGAGTAATATTAAGGAAATACTATTAGATTCCGCAGTTCTTTTAGAAGAAGTGCAATTATTTCAGCCCAGACTAAGATAATTGGAAGATTTAGTTTGCCAGTTTGAAGGAAAATATCTCAATACTACACCTTCCAGTAATGTAAATCCAATTTAAGTGAAGTTGTTGTGATTTCAGAAACAAAGACCACACCTCATTCTCATCCGGTTTCCTGTGCCTATATACATTAGCTACAGTATATGTATAGCTGGAGTTCATTGTGGCATAATTCCTAGTAATATTTATAATTACTTTGTAGGAAATGAAATCATGTAAACAGACACATTGCTGCCAATTATAACATATTTGTCTCTCCCACTCTCTATAACAATAATACCCAGAGTCAAACCACATCCGGCGTTACCGTTGACAGTCTAAGACTTCATTGCAGCATAATTAGCTTTGAGGTGGCGGCTGAAAGTAAACAGATAAACTAATACAAAGATACACAGCAGCTATAAAGAGCTCCTCTCTGACTGATCTGGACCGTGGCGGGGGAAAAGCTGGTGACTCCAACGCTCTCCTCAAACAGAGGTTGTACATTATGTTTTGCTTGCTGGGTAATTAGGTGGCAGGTTTTTGTGTCTGAAGTGCCTGTGTGTGTGTGTGTGTGTGTGTGTGTGTGTGTGTGTGTGTGTTTGTGATGAGAGCACGCGTGTCTCCATGTGGAAAGCCTTGTCTTGTGCGTATGTTTATGCATGTGTTAAGCTCCCTGCTCATCTGTCAGCTTGCATGTACCTGTGTGTGTATGTGTGTCTATGTGTGTACTTTTTTTGGCAAATCACCTTCATTATAAATGTGTCTCATTACAGTAATGAGACGATTTCATTATCACTTGACGACCTTGTCCCCGGTGCTAAACAAGGCCGGTTGTTACAAACCCAGTGGGCTTCCTGAGTTGAATCGCAACAGGGGGCCAGGCAGGTGGGCGGGTCGGCAGGTGTTGCCAGCTGAAATTTGAATGGAGACATCTAATTGAAGTGCATGACTGCATGTAGCCTACATGTAAGGATGTGCATGTTTGATTGTGGATGAGAGTCAATGACATGAATGTTTAGTAGGTTGGACTTTTACTCTTGTAAACACATAAAAACGTATTTTAACAGTAGAAAATCATAATGTTTATGTCACTTATAGGCTGCAAAAGGTATGTTGTGATACCTGGACATCTTTCTTACTTACTAGAGCCAGAAAATCCTAATTAGGGAAATTAGGTGGAGTAAGAGTAAACAGCAACCACCACTGCCTCCTCATTCGTTTCAATTAGACTACTGCATTTGCACAGCAGGGACTAGGATGCAGACGGTTCTGGCAAAGAAAAAGTTAAACTCCGCCCAATTGTTACCACAACGCAAAAAATAAAAAGTCATCTGCCAACACACTGTGTTAGCCAAATAAATATGTCCAAGCACACATTTCTAGTAGATTAGCCTGGTTCCTGAACAGGTTGCATAATTACAAGGTTGGTTGTGTGAGGGTTAAAGTTACTACACATTGACAAAACTAAAGTATAGCCACTCCTTTTGGGGTTAAAGTACATTGAAAGCGACTTTGGCTGAGTTTAGGCATCCATGTTCGCTTGGTTTTCTACGATAACTCAGATATCACATGAACGCAGTATCACTGACGGCTGTTTCCCCCAGCTGGAGAAGCAGTCAACCACTCAGAGCTTTGTAGGCAAGATTACGAATGGGAACATCATCTTTTCTAGATAGCTAGCTAGCTACCTACATCCATGCAAAATAATGACAGAGGAATGGCCACAAACGTAATCACGGTGACGCATGACAATAGCTCAACAAATGGAAAGACGCTTCAGGAAATTATATTGTTGTCTGGATGCCGCACAACAAACGTAGCATAATGGTGTAGGTTTTTATTTAACTTGTAAATTGATGATAGAAATATACAATAAAAACGTTGAATCCGTTTATACGATCAAATCGTTTGCACACATTTCAAGAATAAATCTTGAAACTCCACTTTTACTAAAAAGAAAGTTGGAAAGGATGCAATGACACAGGATTAACGAGGCCCAGTAATCCGACGTCTCCCGCATTAACAACAGAATACATAGTTATAACCAACCAGTCTGATGTGTGTAGAGGTAATCTATTCTTACCGCAAAGACCCATTTCCACCAAAATACCGACAACTCGCTTTGCGCTGCCTCATTTGAATGAGCCTCGCACCTGTTTGCGCTTCTTCTTTGTGACTTTGATTTTTCCAAGTTCCATCTCAGGAGGTCATTTTTATTATGAAGCACATCTATTTATGCAAACTGCATACATACAGTAGATACAGGTGCACCCTCACACACACTTTCTGTTCCCTGAGCTCTGCCTGGCTGCCACTAAGATCTCCTCTCATCCTTGCAAAGCACTCAATCTGTTTGGTGAGTGACCTTTGGTTGTTGGAGAGCTTATCTCCTGCTTTTAAAGCGCCCTGCACCCCTGAACTAATCCTTGGAGCCAAACACTGCCGCCCTAATCCCCACTCCCCGAAGTCCTCATTCACTATTTGCTTTCACTCTAATTGTCTTCAAGCCATTTCAAGGCTCATGTGGGTTAGCTTCCCGGTGTATGTCTTTTGTAGGCCTATATGAGTGAATTTACTGATCTGTGGGTGCATGCATGCATCATCGCCTCATTCGTGTGTATGTGGGCCACTAGAAGCTTGGTCCCAGTAAACCAGTGTGTGTGTGTGTGTGTGTGTGTGTGTGCGTGTGTGTGCATGTGTGTGCATGTGTGTGCATGCATGTCTTTACGAGTTTGGGCAGGGACCAGTGGCCACGCAGCCATCAGGGTGCATTTAGGAGGATTGCCACTGTGTAGGAAGGGATCAGGACCAGAGTCCGAACCAAAGCTGCACAGGCAGAAGCCCAGAATCAGCATTCAGCAGGTTAGTGGTCTGTGTGCTTGTGTGTGTGTGTGTGTGTGTGTGTGTGTGTGTGTGTGTGTGTGTGTGCACCAACCCCAAGGGTAACGCTTCCTGGTCACAGTCTGTGGATGAAAGTAATTGCCAGTGGAGGGCAACCTGCAGCTGAGGCCCAGAGATGGTGTGTGTGTGTGTGTGTGGGTGGGTGTCAGTGTGTGTATGTGCATGAAATTCAGGGCTGCTGCTGCTTTTGTCCAGTGAGCCAATACTCCAAACACACTGTGCATTTCTGCTTAGACACATGCACAAATATGCACTGTTTGAACTGGGCTATTAATAGATGTTTTTTTTCTTTTTACCCACCTGTGTACAGTCTCTCATTACAGCCAATAGTTGCATGTGTTGAGTTATTTTAAGTAGTGAGCTAGATTGCTTCCCTCTACAACAGTCTAAGGTGCAATATGTGGCTCAGTTTAGACAGCTGCTGGATGACAGTTAGACTTTTGCTCTCGCCTCCAAATGTCTTCTGTTAGTAAAAGGTTTGCCGTCACAGTACAATACTGTCAGTCCGGTCACATCTGGTCAGAGTGGGTGTGGACAGCCAACTCACTGTAAGGCAGTTTTTCATGGATGACTTCCTCTCATTCATGGATGACCTGAAAAGCAAACCCATCCGAAATCACTTTACTCATCTTTTGAAGCTGTCCCATAAATCTTTGGGACTTAAATTGATGGCGTCCTGGTTACGACTTAAAGCTGTTGAAAGGCTGATTTTCTGTTTGACCATATTTTAGGCATTAAAACAAAACAAGCCAGCATGTGCGTCACAGCCTCCTTTCCACTTTAAAAAAAAGTCAGCGGTTCATGTTTTATTCTTGAAATGCATTACGAAGCAAACATTTTAAGATATGATGTAACTGTTTACAGCGTGACATAAAGCAGAATTATGACTGAAATAGCGTTGGATTGATGTGATCATATGAGCTGCTTCACCAAACTATTTGTTTCTATCATCCTTGTACTAACTAACTGTTAAAAACCCCACATCATCTGCCTCTGGCTGCAGAGTTGTGATGATGTGTGTTCACAGCAATCTCCTCTTTATTTGTTGAGCTAGTGTAGTCTTGCGTCACAGTGATTGGCAGAGCTGTTTAAGAGCGATAAGACCAGTGATGTCACTGGCTTCACCTAGCCCTTTTGTACTTTGTACTGCTGCACATGCATGAACCACAATAACGCTTAGAGACGCCCCTGTTGTCCATGTGCCCAAGACCTACCGCTTTGCACTAAAATGGGGCCTTTAGACTGGCAACCTGTTCAGGCTGTGTACCCTGCCTCTTATCCTAAATGTGCTGGGAGAGGCAACACTGAAACAGGATAAGTGGTTTAGAAAATTGATGAATGGATGGTGTGCTTGGGGGGGGGGGGCAATTAGCTGCTTCTCTTAATCCATAAAGCACTTTAGTTTCCACAAAACCCAATGCAGCTATAAATTACTAAAGTGAGACTAAGACATTACTGTGTTTTGTTTCCCCTGTCTGCAAATGATCAGCTAGTATAAACAGAACAGAACAGTAGCTGCATGTGCTGTGCAGGCTGCTGGTTTACAGCAGCACCTTTCTGACTCCTATTCAAGCACTGCAGGATATGTACAGCACAAAATGCATGCCCACACAAACACACACCACTGCTATGAAACATTTAACAACTTTACAGACAGCTACTGAAAAAAACATATTTTCTGTTACCAACCCTGTGTATCTATACTGTGTGTATCCTTACTTACATTTTCACATCTGTCTGTTCTGTATAGCAATCCCCTACATCCAGAGTTTGAGCTCTTCGGGTTTCCTTTTGAGCAAACAGATATATAAATAAATGTTTCGTACCCTCTGCTGTCTCTCAGCTAAACTCTGTAAAGAAAAGATAATACGAGCACGTACTTATTCAGGATCTAAATTCTAAATATTTTATATTTTTATCCATTATATTACTTATTTTCAAATTGTTTTAACTTGTGTGCTGTAACTTTTTCATTAATGTATCTGATGTGTTTGATTTATGAAAATATTTAACAAGATACTGGTGTGATACAGTGTCTATTGATGCCTAATTAAGTGAATACAATTTAGTTGGGACTGGATCAACATCAGTGGTTTATGTGCTTCAGCTTGAGTTCCCCAAACAATATTCAGTGTCAGATGTTGATATGTCAAATGGCCAGCAGAGGGCCACCAAAACTAACAATTAACAATACACATTGCCCTCAAGACTGCAACGGTTTGTTGAAATTTAAAATGGGGGTTGTGGCAAACAGTTAAATTGACATTTATTCCCTTTAATCTTTTATAAAACCTCAAGACAAAAAGATGCACTTGTTAATTTGTGCCAACATATTACATTCCACTTGTTCACCCTCTGAGCTTTGAATGCTTAAAATGAAAGCAGCCATGGATATCCTGAGTGCAAATTTTATATTAGTCCTACAAATTGAGTATGCACCTGCATGTAAAACCTAATATTCTGTGTGTTTCAGCAATTAATGCAACACTGCAGCTCACGTCTGTCCACTGCTGAGGCAACTCAACCAAAATGGCCACCAATTACACAATGACCCAAACCGTCTGCATGTGATTCCAACATGATATAGCCCAGAATGGAGGACAGGAGAGACAGACAGAGGGGAGAGAGTAGGGGCAGACATGCAGAGTGATAGTCACCGCGAGCGAAATAAAACAGAAATCAGAGAGCAATAGAGCGAGGGACCATGTGGCAGAGGGCTCGCACCCCGGGGCCCTTCCGATCTCTCTCAAAGCCACTTCATCAGCGAAACAAGCTGTCCTCTTTCACCAGAATTTTACGTCAGCCGCACTCGCAGGCCAGGATGGGTTCATCATTTGCTGTGTTACCTGGAAGTGGCTCATAGATCACCGGTCAATAAAGGAAGGCGAAGAGTACCAGGCACAAAGGCGGAGGTGGCTCCCTGCCTGATTACAATAGCACCGGTTGCTTTGTTGAAAACACAAAAGCAGTGTTAGGTTTTAATTAAAAGCAGTCCCAGGTGAACAATGAGCAGGATATTGCCCAGGTAGTCATCTTTTGTAGCAGTTTGAGGAGGGGGTGTGGTACGGGATGTGGGGTCTCATGTGAGGATGACTGGAGCGGTGTCAAATGAATCATATGGAGAGGGAGAGAGAGACAGAGCAGACAGGTGTTCACAGGACGGAAAAAAATCACAAGGGCGACGTTATCAGGATTGTTCATATAGCACTTATGACTCACGCAGCCCAGGTAAAAGAGGCACAGTGCTGAGGGGAAGGGCACCGTATGACAAATGGGATTGGATTGCTAATAAGATTTTGGCTCAATAATAGATCAATGGGGTTCAGGCAGCATGAGTAATGCATGTGTAAGATAAGTTGGCTTGACTTCGACTCAAGGACAGAGGGCTTCCATGCGCAGTGGATTTTATGTTGAGGGCTGACTGTAGTTGATGCAATTAAAAATGGTTGAACAGATCTAATGGTCAGATGTCAGGGTGTGTTGGCATTGATCAGAGGTTAGCATTAATCGACTTCTTATTGCATGAAGGTTAAAGTGATGAAGTCCCAAAAAAATACATCAGATTTTGAGCCAACATCAATGCTGAGTCTGGATGTGTCTGATTAATTGAGAAGCTCTACTAATTCTTCCTGCAAATAGATTTTGATTTGCTGTCATAGCAGCAGGCCCTGGAACAGGAACTTAAATCATGCTAAAGTCAACTCTATATTTGGAACATGAAGCCAGGTTAAGGAATCAAAATATGTATATAAAAAATGTATTTTGATATAAGCATCATGCCATAGGTTTAATGTATTTATAGTATGTGTGTGAAGGTTGTTTTTTACTTGCCAGATTTCCTTATGTCTATGCAATACTTTCTTTCTTTTCCTTATATTGTCTTTTGTTTCTTATATATTTGTATTAATTATCTTAATCTTGATCACCTGGTTGGTTTTTGTATCAATTAATGTTCATGTTTTGTGATTTGTTGTATTTCTAAGGTTTCCTAAGTGTTTTGGGTTGAGTTTTGGGATCTTCGAAACAACAGGTATGTTGAACTGCATTTCCCATGTGCCCTTTGCATGACCCAGCACAGGTGTGCTCAATCATCAGTCATTATAAGGTGCTGGATTCCTACACAGCAAGCTTTTGCCTTGATGAGTGTGTGTGAGAGTGAGGGGTTTGCTGTTTGCTTTTTTTTAGTTTTTGGTGTTTTATTCATTTGGGTTTGAGTGTGTTGATTCTCTCAAAGTGTGTATGGTGTGTGAAACTAGTAAGGGGAATGGCTTCAGAGAGCTTTTCAGGACAAAAGAAAATGTGTTGGGGGAAAAGAAGGCTTTGTTTTAATGCCCTAGTAGCCTGCACCTCATACTGCTTATAGGAAATAACGCAGCACTAATGCTGGTCCGTCCTTCCCTGTCAAATCTTTGTACTCGGCCAGGTAGCCATTGGCACCTGTTTTCTTACACTGTCATACACTTGAAGTGTGTCGCCCTGAGGGGATTGGGATCAAATCCGACACCTGACATGTTCCCTGTCCTGCAGTGCCTTTGCATCTGGCTGCCATGCATTCACCTTTGCCCTCTTGTCACAATAACTGTAAAAGTGGAATTGAAAACAAAGCACCCATACTCTGAAAATAACAGCCCTGCCAGAATGAATGAATGAATGAATGAAAGCGTCTGAAAGTAGTTGTTGAGCATGCCTGAGATGTGTAACATTTTAAAGGAAGGTTGGAATTACAACCGCAAAAGTGCACTGTGCTGTGGTTCCCAGCCATCAGTGACATTTAGCATAAGAGAATGTCATCCGTGAGGAATGTGCTAAAAGTTCGAACAAAGAGGGTGAAATTAAAGCAAGTTGCTCATTCCTGTTGTGCTCGAAGCAGTTAGAGTTCAATGACCTGCAGCACTGCTGTATTATGTCTTTGATTTTTTTTTTTTTCTTTTACCGTCTACCAAAGCAAACAAGTACAGTATGCAGCAAAGTATCTCATTACAAACCATAAATCATTGCTAACCACAGGGAGAGCAAGGAGGTAGAAAACAAACCTCTGTCAATGAAGGTTAAAGAAAAGCATGTTGTAGCTTGAGTTGTGTTTTCAGTCAAACATATAGGCTGTGTGAACATTATCTTTCATGCCTTATCTGAAACTGACTAACTATAGACATGAAATTGCCCTTAATTACTGTGTTTAAAACCTCAATTTTACATGTAGTTTTAAATTCAGAATTTTGGCTATGAACCATTGAACTATCAAGATGTTACATTGCCTCAAATGGCACATATCTGTATTTTGCATTTAGCTTTGGATGAAAAATATTATACTCCTCCTTCATTGCACAACACCACAAGGACAGGTTCGACTGCCAGAGCGAAGCGATCAAATATCCCACAAGCCTGGACCTGAGTCAACGAGGGAAATTAGCATGCTCCTCTTATCACGCACTGCAGCCTCATACATGTTTGTCAAAATGGCAGGGTTTGAAACTCAGATAGAGGAAGTATTCTTTGTCATGACACTGCTAAGTCATTGTGCTAACAAAAGGCAAAAGCAGCTGACGCCAAGCTGCGAGATGACGTGGTGAAAGGGGCTGTCAACAGAAGGTTTAAGAGTTAGGATGTGTAAATATGAACCAAGTTGCACATGTGTTTGCTTTCACATTTTCACTGACAGCTGTTACAGTTCAGACTGAATGTAAATGTCATGCAAGTTCTTCACAGCCAAAGCAAACGGTGTCTTTGAACCACATGAGCCTTGAATCCTGTCCTTGATTTATCCTATTTAACACCGTGTTCCTGTCCTACTTTCCTCATCCAACCAGTAACAACAACTAACCCTCCAACCACACATGTACCTGTCCTGGAAAAGTTCAGGACTTGCTATGTGTAGAGAACCATGAAAGGATGTCTTTTTAAAGGACAGGTGATAAGAGTTAACAATAGCTGAGTGATAAGAGACGACTAGCTTTATCAAAAGTATCAAGACTGACCTTCTTTAAGTGACTCAACCAAAGAGGAAAGAGGGTATCTAACTGCTACAGCTAGGTTATCTTTCCATGAACAATACACTATGATCTGATACTCAAATGCACTTTTTTTTGCCAAAGCTGCCAGTTCAGGCCACACATTTAGGATACTTTAACATCAATCCTTTCCATGTTAGGAGTTAGGGTAGGGTTCATGTTTTACCCTACAATCGCACCAGAACAGCATTTGCGCTAATCAAAAGGGCACTTGGCCTGACCACAAGAGCCCTTGGGAAGTTACAGGGCAATTAGGCCAGCTAAAGGAGCAATCGTGCTAACCACAGGGGCACTTGGGCCAACCAGAGGAACACTTAGTTCAGTTTAGTTTAGTTTATTAGCACAATAATGAGTAAAAACAAATACATTTGATAAGGAGGTGTGGAATGGCATCTCCAACCTAAAGGGGTACAATATGGGAAAACTAAAGGGTTTAATCAATGCAGAAGAGAGAATCACTGCCTTTTAGCATACTTTTAAAACTTTCAGTATAGATATTTGGAGCTCTCACAAAATAAAATGTTTGTTGACCTTAATCCCACACAGTGCCAGCCTGTGGACTTCACTTACAGTACATGACCAGTTTTTCACGATTGAGAGCTGGAGGTGAACAGCGTAAAAGACTCGATGGGATTCTAAAGTTTGGGTTGGAAAGCCTGTTTCTGATGGGTCTCCTTTTGACAGGAGAAGTAGCGAGGAGCGAGACTAAATTTACCCAGTCTGGGTCCTGGCAAAAGATTTTTTTTTTTTTTTTCATAAGAATCCCTGATGCAGAGCATGTGAGACATCTCAGACTGCAGCACAGAAATTGTGCAGCGTAGGTCTGTGGGTGGGCTAGCTCCTTGGGCCAAGACAAAAACACACACACAGATGCAAAAGTATCTTCCGTTATTTAGGAAGAGATTCTCATTGCAGATAAGCTAAAGTTGCCCTGTCTTTCGAATATCATCACGCAGCAGTGTTTTACTCCTTTTGGCTTCTTGGGTACCGTGCTACGTCCATGAAGATGACTGATAGTGACATCAGAAGTGCTAAAAGTAGGTGCAGAGAGGATATGGCTCTGAATGGATTGCAAATATGTATGCCTTCAGGTCCAAACAAAGCCAAGAACACATCTACAGTATGATTTGTGTTTCCTAAAATACAGCAGAGAATATGACCTTGACGGAGAAAACAAATAGACAAACAGCTGTGGAATACATTGATGATAATTGTGCATATTGTTACAGAGCCATTATGCAAAATATTATGTAAAAACCCCTTTGTTTAGGAAAGGAATGTTCTTCAGAAGACACTTTCAGGAAATACAAGATTTGCCTCAGAAATCTGTGACTTGAGAGCTCTTAAATTATGCATAAGAACAGTTGTAACTATCCAGATACTCACTAAATAACAGAATCTGGATAGCCTTGTTGCAAATTGAACATTATCCAAATAAAACACGCATTTTTTAGTGTTCAACCACACATTTTCAGCCCACATCCAACATGAGAATAGTTGGATGAAGTTTTGCTATTGCAGTTGGCTAATGCCATCCTGCCCTTTAAATATCTCCAGGCTCTCTCTCAGCTCAAATACTTATATGTGCTGCTTTATCAGGCGAGTGGGAGGCATGTAATTGTGTTGATACAATAGCTGCCGTGTCCATTTCAATATATAGAGGTAACAGAGAGGTAACATCACACTCATTATTGCTGGAGCACTGGGAGAAAGCTGAGACGTGGGATCACACTGTGGATGCAGCAAAGCATTTTTAAGTATATGATGATTATGATGGAAATAGGACAGATGTGTTTGAACGGTTGCCAACAGACAGTTCCTTTTGTGAGTGTCACCCTACTTTTCAGTTTGCCTTTAGTTTTAATGATGGTGTTCAGGAGACAAAATGATAAACCCAGATGCATGCATTGCAGCCTAGAGCACTTGGCTCGGCATCTTAAAGCCTAAAAAACTACAGCAGGGGAATCTTAGGGATCCCATGGTGAAAAACAAACATTAAAAGAAAAACCAATTTAAAAAAAACTCACATGAATAGGATTAATTCGGCTTCAGCATCAATGTTGACTGCTGTACGACTAATTGCTTTCAATATGTTGCTGCTTGAGTTGCTGCTGCGCGAACACTGCAAGGTTATGTAACATGGCAAAGGGAAACTAATAGCACATCCCAAAAACAGGTACAGTTGTCACAATAGAGATTCGGCACTACCTGAGAGACACTTGCAGTATATTTGCTTGAACAACTACAAACTACAGCTTCAATAAATGCCATCAGATTGAATCAACACCCCCAACAGTCTCAAAGTCAAACACCGCGAGCTGTTACTGTAAGACCATTATGTATGTAATGTAATGTGTTTCCCTTATTTTGCCCACCTGCTGTCTGTTCACTGTTCTGCTATTGAGCTACAGTGTTTAATGTGCAACACAAAGTTTGAGATGACATTTGAATTGTAAACACAGTTTTGAATAATAGTTTGAATAAAGTTATTAATGTTTTCACAGCTTCTCTGTTCCAACTTCCACTGAAGTCTAACAAGCACCCTTTGTTTCACCGGACAAGGTTTTGCATGAAGCTTCATGTCCATTGTTGTCCCATCTGCACATCCCAGAAAAAGCATTCTGTGATCAAACAACAGATCAATAAAAAAAAGACATTAAACATTCACTGCCCTTGTTGAGATGACAGCTACGTCAACACCTAGACTGGTCCTAGTCCCAGTCCACAAAAACAAACACAAAACAACACAGATATGAATCTTATCTCTATATTTTATTTGTTATTAGTTCACACCCGTGTGATAAAGCACCTGGACTACTTAGGAACATCACATAAAGAACTTACCGACAAAGGTGCTTAATGGCTTTGTGGCATTCATTAACAGAAAAGCCACGGTAGAGAGTAGTTGAAGAGCGTTTTTCATCAAGGCGCCACTGAAAGGATACAGTATATTTACTTTAAAAGAGAGTGAGACATTAGGTCGGCAAGTTATTTGAGGAGTGACATTGCAAAACCATTTTAAATAAATAAATATAAAAGCGCTTGCACTTAAACATTATCAATGCCATTAAAGTAACACGCACTGTTAAATATTGATTTCATTTTGTCTAAATGCGTGAATCTGCTTGCAAAACATACTTTTAGATAATATCAGGCTGTGTAAATAAATTAGTGATATCAGCTAACTTTTTCATTCTGCAATAACTCATACCTAATGTTAGGGCTCTCCATTACAAGCAAGTATTTTCAAGGTTGTAATTTTTCACTTTTATTCACTCCTGCTTCCTCAGTCCTCCGACCACCTCCTTTTTAAGAAGATCTATCTGGTGCGGTCAAGTAAAGACTTACACCACTCTGATGTTCCAGATGGGAGTTAAATTTACACTAATCCTGTGACAAACCCACTTTCCTTTAAGCAGCAGACACAAAAAACCACAGCGTGAGGGACACATTCCTGGCCCATCTGAAAGTGATCAACCAGTAAGCAGCAGAGAATTACAGCCAGGGTTTAGATGCATATGAATCAGTTGCTCTCCCAGATATATCGACCTGTGTGGCTCTTTTAACTCATCACACAGAAGCATGAGCTGGAATAATAATGACACACTTTATGAGTTCCTGCACCACAGGGAGGTCAGAGGTCAGGCTGAGCCACAACTCAGCTGGAACTGGGAGCACTTCAGTGTCTTATTCAAGGACACAGACCAGCTTGAACCCCCAGTTAGCTGCATGATGGAAGGTGTGCAATGAGCCTCTGTGCTCATCCCCAACAAAGACTTAGCCACTGGACTTTCTGCATATAAATTGCATCTCTCTCTCATAAGCACTGATTCTATTGTACGTGTTTTGTGGATGGCTTGAAATAGTGTTTATTGACTGACTGAATCGTTAATCTGTGTTTCAGATGCATCAGTTAGGTATATGCCTATTATATAGCATCAGTTCCATCCTTTAGGCTTGGTGCTGCAGACAGGCTATTTAAAGCCCATCAATGCAAGTTTTTTTTCTCCTTGGTATTGTAAGAACCTCCAAGAGGAGGAGCTCTGTATAACTGCTACAGAGCTTTCCCAGCTGTATCAGAAATAACCAGATATAGACAGGGAAATACCGGAAGTTGGATGATTTTGCCCTCTAAATAAAATTGCTGGATTTTTCATATTTGGTTGGAAAGAGTTATAGCAAAGGGATGAAACGGTTGCAGACTGCTCAGTGGGATTTGTTCAATTGTTAAATATGTATTAAATTGCTTCTATACTGTCTTATACATATTAGGGACATTGTGTGAAAGAGGCCACTATAAAGAAAAAAAAAAATCAGGCTAGGCTTTTATTCTGAAAGGCACCGCCAGAACTCCTGCTATGTACTGCGCCTGACTTGACGCTGCTTCCCTTCTCTGTAGTCCACCTCTACAGCATGCAAATTACTGAGCAACTCCAATATATCGCAGATTGGTTAACTACACAGAGCGCGCGGCGCGGCGCGAGAGCTGGACGCGGTGCGCGCTATCATTATTGTGAGTGGACTGTAAAAGGTGAAAGAATAGGCTACCGTCCTATTAATCATAATACTGTTTTGTTCTCGTGGCTCGAACCTGCAACTTAATCATAATTAATTCTGAGGAGGGCTACACTCATCATCCCAGGACCGGAGTGAAAGCTCACCTCGAGCTCCTCGCGCAACGGAATAATTAGTAGCCCGTGTGTGTGTGTGTGTGTGTGTGTGTGTGTGTGTGTGTGTGTGTGACAGCTTTATAAGAGTCAAGAAAGACTGTGGACCCGAGAGGATAAGTGGGGACTGACGGACCCTGTGAAGTTTCCCCGTGTGTCAGCTTGTTTTTAAGGAGCGGAGAGAAAGTGCTGTGGAGGTTAGCCCCTCTTCAATGCGTCGGTTCCCCGTATCTACTGATGGACTGAGTACGGTGACATTTGGAACAGCCTCCCCCTGTTTTCATCTATTTTAGTCGGTAAGCCACGAAGAAGAGTCACTTGTGATATTTCTGTGTATAGCCTATTTATCTAAAACGTCGCCCAATGCTCAATTACTTTTTTTATTTTTTATTTTACAATTATGGAGCAGGTGGGCTTTTATGGAAGGTTTCATTCTGCTGTATTTTGAAATAGCCTAATTAACAAGGAATCCAGGTGTCCATTATGGGCAGGTTCCAACTAGCTAAAGTATATTATAGAACAGTTTACCCCTGCATTTCTGACCAGTAGAAAAAAAGTACACTCCTGTAAAATGTAACCTACAGTATGTGGACTGTATGTGAACGTCAAGCATAGCTATTTATCATTAGCGTGATTTTACTAGTAGAGAAGGTCTTCTTGTAAAGTGCCTGGACTTGTCAGGGAGGTAACAGAGAGAGTGAGACCAGTGAGTTTTCCTGAGGGTCCTCCATTACCTCGAGCACACCTGGCTGTCTGCCACACACAGTTACTGTATCCTACGGCGCTGTGCAGGCTTATGGACGGTAATCACGACTGGTGCTGTGACTATACAGTGCTTTTTATTACCCACCGAAAATCCCTAAAACTTTGCTTTAAGTGGCTCTATTTGTCTTTCAAATTGCGGCTATAGACCTCTGTTTGAAAACGGATTAAAACTCCTGATAGTTCATTTTTCTCTGCTGCTTTTTTTTTTTTTTAGCATTTAGCCATATGGCATATGCATATTAATAATTACTGTCAGTGGTCACAGGTGTGTTTAATAGGGACTGCATCACGACTGCTAACACACCTCAGCCAATCAGAAAGGAGGGTATCTGTGTTAGAAGCATGTTTTGTCTGCCACAGTTAATCTAATTTAAACTCATTAAGCTTTACACAGTAGCCTACTGTTAACATTGAGCATAAACTCCTGGCCATTCTGTAGATCATGACTGATTTTAAATAAATCTTTACTGCACTGAAGCCTAATTGAATCAGTTTGCACAGTTTTTTTTTTCCATGTGAGGGCGAGGTTATAGTCCTATTTAAATACAAGTTAATGAAGGACAGAAGTGTCTAATTAGCTTTAAGTTGTGAATTGCATAATTGAGTTTGGATCCCAATGTTTTTGCTTGGATGAATCAATGCTTGATAATCTAATAGCTTAGTTATAAGCACGCCATACCATAAATGTATGGACTGCTTAAGCCTAATGGGTCTGAATGACTTGATATTAATTACTGATTGATGGTATGTGGAGACACATGAACCTGTGTGGTCCAATTTAACAAATGATGCAAAACTCAGGATGATCACATGAGTTTTGTATGCTGCTTTGTTCATGCGCCTGCTCTTCCCCAATAATCTCTTGTTAACAAGAAGGCTGCATATAATTATCTAAATGACGAGTGAAGACATACATCTTGCTCTTTTCTCCAGCTTTAAAGGACCAATGGCTGTATACCAATAATCTTCCAACCACAGAAAAATGTTGATTAGACCCTTTATTGAACAAATTGCTTGCAATGAAGGGAAACACACGTGTCTTTGGATAGGTGGGTTTAATGTGTGAAATAGCCAAAGGAAATTGGTCTGCAGTTTTAAGAGTATCAGCTCAGGGATAGAACCAGGGAAGGAGGCATTGTGAAACTTTATTAAAGCACACTACTTTTAGACAGAGAAAGCCTGCAGATATATTCTCTGCTGCTCTAAGATGAGGAGAAAGTAGGCAGCGCTAGCCCACAGAATATTGAATCATTCAAAAAAAGGGCTGAAACAAGGGGCAAGGGAGTTGAACTATCTCTTGCCTCTTGAGTGGGCGGATGTCATAATTATCATTTCTCCAGGATTGCGGTGGAGGGCCGCAGGCGCTGGCAGAATCTCTGCAGATATGTGGGTGTAGTGGTGGTGTCGACCCTGTAGGGCAAGCCACATCACTTCCAATACAGAGGAAAAAGGGACAAGTCCCACCATAATTGGTGCCTGGGAACACTGCAGGGCGCTCCGGGAAGTTGATAGACGGTCAGAGCTTGTACGTGTACATAAACAATGCTGGGGACGTGCACAGGCGCACGCACAAGCACAGAAACACACTCTCACACATGCACGCTAAAGCAATAGAGTGCAGGGGGCTCTAATCTGCTATCCCGTGTCAGGCTGAAATGAAACAACCCCTAGCTGGACGCAACAAGTCACTATCTCGCTTTCTCCCTCTTAGTCTCCCTCTCATTCTCTGTTTCAACCCCTGAGCAAAAGCAGCCTGACTTTAAGTATTAGTGGATGCACGCAACTGTTGGTTGGCGACCTCCAAGTGAACAGGGAGAAAAGGGGGGAGAAAAGATGTGTCTCGCCTGCTGGTCTCTGGTATTTAATGCTTCATGTGTTGCAGTAAGGTACAGCTAGTGTAAATTGGACTAAATTAGCCGGTAGGACTCGTATTGTGAAAAGCACTCCCTGTAAAATGCTTTCTCTGTAATTGTCAGATAAGGTATTCTGTGTTATTAAAACTAGCTCTTACCTGTTTGTGCTTAGTCACTCGTTGTATTGCTGTTGTCAAGGAGTGTGTTGTCTCAGACACCTGGAAGAAAAAAACCTTTCACTAAAAGCTCTTCTTGCTATAAACCTCTCTGTCAAGAGACATATAGGAGGCAGGAGCTTCAGGCCAATGGATCTCTTATTGGAGTCTGGTGAGTCGATAGAGTCCTTGCAGGGCTCCAGACCCGAATGCAGGAACAGCATTCATTTTCAACACAACAGATTCATGATTTTTTTTAAAGTTGTGTTACTGATCAATGTTTTAAACTGACATTTTACAGAAATAACAAGGCACTATGCAGCAAGGTTTTGTGGTCTTCTTGAAAACAGCCATTCATGACAGGTGCTGAGTCGATCTATCTATCTTGCTGAATGCGTTATAAATTCTGAAAAACCTGCTGTTTGGGAAAGTAGCACATAGAATATGATGGGCTGTGGTTAGCGTTCTGATGAAATGCTCAGTGAGCAGATTATTTAGGACAATAAACACCCCACTGCCTTTGATTGAAATGCAACACTCCCTTCTGTTGCATCAATGTCACGTGTGATAGGCACACATTTCTTACGCCAGACCGTGTGCTACGTGCTGTGTTGTCTGTAAATGCATTTAATCTTTAGTTGCTGTTATGATTCTAAGCATTTTAAGGTGCCTGGCAGTAATCCATCCCAAAAATAAATAGGGAATTACGGGTGTGGAGGTGTTTTTTTTAATTTGACTTTGAAGCTTTTGTTCTTCTAACAGGTTTTAACAGGAGCTTTTGAATGCTGTCCAGCTTCTTTAACTGCCCGCTGTGGCATTCCTACTTAATTGGTCTTGAAAGGTCTCGTTCAGTCGGACGATGCAGGTCAGCTCAAGTCTCTGCAGTTGTTAAGTCATCAGACACTCAATTAACTCAGCCACTGTACCTGATGTTAAAAAAAGAAAAAGGGGCAGAAAAACAAGACACCTTGAACTAAATCTGCATTAAAGTTGCTGCCCTTAAGTGTACTCTAATAGACTTATTTAAAGCTTCTCTAGACAAGACATTTATGTAAAAATATACCTGTTTTATCAGCCTAAATCCCAAACTAGGACTGTTTTTAATTCTGCTCTGTCTGATACAGAAAGTTCCAACGAGGTTTGTTATTTCCATTGGCTGTAGACTGGATTTCCTTCAGGCATAGAGTGCTGCAGGGATGACGTATTTTTGAAGGCCAACCCAGAAGATAGCATCGCCCTGGTTCCCTCAACAAAAAGCCAATGGGATTTTTCCATTGGGTTTTGGATTATTGCAGAAAATAAGATCTGTGGCAAACAAATGAACACCACTTTGATGATTTCTGAAGTGTAAATTAATTCGCCAGAAGTAAAAAGCTACTCCAACTTCAACGTCACCACCACTAAGCTTCCAACTTGTAATTTGATTTCACGTGCTTACCTCTGCTACAAAAGCCTTTGGGAAAGTTTGAGTTAGAACAGTTTGCAGTATAAACCCAACGAGGCTGTAAAGACAGACGAGTGAGTAGATGAGTTTCTGTGTTCGGCGTGATGACGTTTAATGTCCCCGACAACCTCTGTAGTCTCATTTAGCCACTTGTTATAAACCGCCTTTTTTAAGACACGTTAAAGCTTCAAAATTCACAAGTGGGGTATTTACTGACGTGTTTTATGGCGTAGAACAAACGTGAAAATCTCTTAAGCTTGTGTTAAACACAGACCTTATTTCAGGCATCTAACCAAAACCAATTCACGAAACCCACTGACTTTAAGACTTGGGATCCGGAAGTGCAAAAATGCTAACTCATTTCCGGGTTTTAGGACTCATTCCTGCATCACTCAATCTGCTCAGGGTGTCAAATAGGTGGACTTTTGTTCTACTGGCTCTGCATCATAAAGCAACTTAAACTGACTCCAGTGTGACACAGGAATGAATTATGGAAGTGTCTAGTGAATAAATAGGGAGAGGGCAGAGCTGAGAGAGAATCAGAATAGGGGGTATACATGATCCAACCAGTGATTTTCTGTCAGTGGTAAAACTTGCCAGTGCACGATTCCCAAACAGTAACAGATAGTCTGCGACTTTGTGCTAATCCTCTGTCCTGTTATTACTTTTTATTCACCACATGAGCTGAGGGAACTTTGGATATGTTTTTGCTAGGTTAGCTGAAAGCTAATCCAAGGAGCTTAAAGCTGGGGCACTATTGTTTTTTGATTCATTTATTTTTTCATTCTTCTCATGGACATGCATGAGCTGACTTATGACAGTAATAGTCTGAATGATGGCACTGTAACCATCAGTGAAATACAAAAACATATACTAATACAATTACATATGCCATGTTCAATTTTTCCCAAAAAATGTTTTTAGTAGTAGGTTTCTTGGCTAATTGTTACTTAAACGGATACCATTCAGCTGTTACTAATGACTACATCCACTAGCAGATGTGATTGTAAAAACAGCTTATGACTTTATAGTAGTTTGTCCAATTAGTAAACTCAGCAGGGTTCTGTTGATGAACTGTAAGCATACAGGATCTTGCAATTCAAACCACTTATACATCTGCCAATTGATGCCACAGACACAAGAAATACGTGCACAAAACTGTAATCTGTCATAAAACAGAGTTGTAGTTGATTGGAGTATGTGTGAGTACTTTTAGGCACATAAGCGTCCATGTTATGTATTTTTAGTTGCATAAGAAGGCGATAATAGTATGTAGATTTAAACTTCATTTTGGCTATCTGAAAGTTGAAAGATGCAAGTGAAAGAATATTTTCCAGTTTGTAGCTAATGCTTTTTTTAATAGAGCATTTCTGTCATTTTTGTTTATTAGCTCGTTTGAAACAAAATGAAGGAAGAAAGTCTGGCATTCACAAAATGACATGCGCATTTTGTGGACAACGTAAACCACACTGTTATTAGCCTCTTAGTCCTGTTGTTGTGCCGACACTACATAGTGTTCTAGGTGGTGACCTTTATATTGTTTATCCTCAGTAAGCAGGTCTGTCTACCTATAATGTGTGGCTCCTTTGAGACTGAAGTTTGTGTATCAGACAGCAGATCTACACCTATTTATGGAGTGAATCATAAGACTGTCATTACTGTTACCCTGTGGCCTTTTTACTGAGGGCGGGTTCTCCTTTTTAAATGGGCAATTCAAACAGCGGAGGACAGATAAAGACGACGAGACTTTACGATTAAGTAGGACATCCTAACTTGCTGAATATTTCCAAACAATGAATTAATTAAACTTTACACAATTAATTATTAGTACCAAAATGGTCGTACTGTGCAACAATCATGAGCAAAACTGAACTAGAACATATTTTTCGCATGTTTGCTTTGCTTGTGATGTGCCAGACTTTCCTGATACAGCTGCCTCTGTATTGACTCTTCTGGATTAACTTATCTACAGTTAACCAGTCCTGCTGGGCACTGGTCTGTCACTCCTGAATAGAATGCATCCCTTTTTTTTAAAGGGACAATAATATACACAGAAAATATACATCTGCTTTGCGCTGATGTCTTGCATGTACCTTTATGCCACCATACACTGGTGTAATCTGCCTGCTCATTTCTGGAGAACTAATTACTGCGCATTAGTTAAACAGACCATTTGAAATGCAAGCCTGCTAAATCACGCTTGCCAGGGGAGCCGAGCCGAGCCGAGCAACCACCCTCCCCTCCCCTGTCCTCCCCTCCCCATGCAGTCTTTGTGCTTCTATTATTAGTTCTATCATGCATATGTTTGCTATCAGAAATTAAGGCCCACCAGCTGAGAACAGTAAGAGAGGAGGCTATGCAGTACACAAGGTAGCAAGTAAGTGTACTTGTATCAGTTTATGTTGACATAGATGTGTGACGTTTCTATGTGTAAAGCAGTTCAGTACGTCAGGCCCCGCTACTTATATTTTGCCATATGATCGGCTGCCAGCTGTTAGAACTGCTGCATGACATGAGAGAGCACACAGCTGATGTAGCTTTTTAACAGGCCACTGATGATGTTTCTAAAGACGCAGCCCTTGTAGCAGCCAGCAGAGTATGGGGGCATGATCCTCGTCTCCCTGGTCTCCAAGGCTGTGCGTCTACAACACTGCCAAAAGGATCTTTGTTTCTGAATGGTAGAGCAGTCGGTGTAGGAACTATGGGTTGCTACAGCCTAACTCTTATCCAGGTGGAGAATGCGGGGTTGATTTAGTAATGTAAAGACACACACGTTTGGTCCCGTTGGTCTACTTGAGTTTCCTTGAGCTGAAAATGGTGCTCAATAAGTATTGACATTGTGGATATCTCAAAGGAAAGCAGATAAATAGAAAAATATAGGTCACTTCAGGAACTTGGGAAAGTATGCACCATTCTCTGCCCCTTTCCTCTGACACCAAAGCTGTTTATCATGAGCCAGAAGCCTGCCAGCATGGTAACAGCTAGCTTTCTTGGGTACCTACATGAGACATAAGTCTAAGAATAATATTCAGTCTAAGAACAATTTGTACCTGCTTGGAATTCACCATCACACTGTTTGATCCTTGTTATGGAGTACATATTACATTTACATTTTAGCTTGTAGGCAGCAGTATATTAAACACTGTTTATATGGTTCTGACAGGGTACCTCAGACATCAGTGAATTAAAGTGTACTCCTTCAACATCCCTGTTGTGAAGAGCCATAAATTACCATGACTGCAGGTAGACTAGCAATGAGGAGGACTAAGGTCATAAAATGCTAAGAACGGAGGTGACAGTGAAGCTTTTTAAAAACAAGTTGAAAACCAAGAAAATTCTATCCACAAGATATCCATTGGATGTGTTTTTAAAACACAAATATGGAGTGACTTTTATCAGTCTTGACGGAGTTGGGAGAATGGCTCTGTCTGTCGGGTGCCACTAGGGATAACAAGCCTTTCATACTCATTCATCAAGTTGCCTCACGCTACAGAAAAAGGAATTAGGCTTCTGCCTTATGGGCTATTTGTGGCTCCAGCATGCTTTACTTACTTTGACAGTGACAGGGACAGAACATGACTACAGCTGTGTTCATATTATCTAAAAATAATGTCCTAAACTGGATAATGTGCACGCTACTCGGTACAGTTCAAATCCAGGTTTATGTTGTCACATACTGTTTCTGTATTGTGTGTGTCAATTCACTACAAACTATGACAAATGTATAGTGGATAAAAACAGTGGTACTGCAGCGCTCTGACCGTTTGGTGCATGAAGCGTGCAAAATCAATGGAAAGTAAGGGCACATGTGCTCTGTGCTCTTCAGTAAAGATTGCATGCTCAGACCCCTGGCTTTCCAAATGTATAGCAGATACCATTGTCCTCCAGAAGTATTGGCAAAGTCAAACTGTCTCAATGTCAGAATCTGACCATTCATACTGAAAACAGGATAGACTGGGCAGGAAAAGTTGCAAGAAGCAAAATATGTTTGTCAATTTCAATATCATTGTGATTTTTAGTGAGAATTGTAATGTGAGTTGGGCTCATCAGCAACACTTTGGCAATGTATGTAGCTCCATTGCTTATTCACATTACATAGACCGATGGTGCTAGTTAATCTATTGTCTCAAGCCTTATTATAGCAGTTGGTTGTGCACTGGTAGACAGCCAAGAAGAAAAAATAACGTAGAAGAATATGAGTACATGAAATGAGGTTAGTCTTAGTATGGTACAGCATTATGGAGCCAGGGTGGTGAACCCAACTTCCTGCCTTTTATGTTGGCTGTCCTACTGAAGTGTCCATGGTCAAGTCACTGAATCATTACTGGCTGCAGGACTCTACTTCCTTGTAGCCGAAACTGACCTCTGACCTTCCCGTGAAGGAGGTAAAAGACAAAAGAGAACTCCCTTTAGGGACCAATAAAGTCTAAAAGCTGAACTTGAACACATCATTGTGAGTGATGTGCAGGCTTGTTTAGTGTTTAGCTATTGCATGTTGATGCAGCTGATTCTGTTGGCTGTTAATATCAGCCATCCACTTAGCATTGAGTAACAGGAGCATATTATGTGCATTGATCATCAGTGAATATAATTAAACCTGATCAATATGAAAAGACAGTTTCTCAGAGCAGTGTTCTGCACTGCTGGAGAAGTATATGTGTGTTATATGAACATGTGTATTCATGACTTATAGAAACACACAGACAAAGCCTCGTCACTGTGACATATTATACTCATGAAGGGGCATTAGACCTCCATGATATTATGGAGCATTTCACTGCACTGGAACGATACAAGGTATAGCTGGCCCAAATAAAGTGTGAACATGCTATTTATGGGTCTGTAAGTGGCCAAAGCCTATGTATGTTACAGCGCCTGTAGAAAGACGCATGACAAATATTCCAACGACAGATTTTTCTTTTCCACCTTCCCTCTGTTGTCTTTCCCTCCTCAGCTCTGTACTAGCTTGTTTTTTTTCTAACTCGTCTCATTTGATGTCGGACAATGAGTTGGCTTCACAGACATGCATGAGGGGAGATCTCACAGGGCTTCAGTAGATCTCTAATTGAATTGTCTGAACAGCAAGAGATGCACATTTAAAATTTGAAAAGAGAGCGCAGCGGAAGACTGGCACCGGAAGAGCGTTTCATCTCTCGTGCCCGTCACGCTGAGTTCCATGCAACATTGATTACCTGAAAAAATGGCTCAGTTAGAGAAGTCTGTTTGAAATACAGAAGAAAGAGTGTATCAGGCTAATGCCTTTCCATATCTGCCCTCTGCAATGTTATCATGCAGTATGCGATAACATCTGTCAATAGTCTGTTTCATTTCGCATTGTCTTACGAGCCATCAGGGTCACAGAGGTGAGTGCCTTGGGTACCATGACCACCATCAGACTTCTGAACAAACAAATACAGATAAGTAATGAAAAGGAAATGGCCAAAGATATTCTTGGGTGCCAGGTTTTGGAGCCATTTTCTGAATGTTCACTGTCTAAACAATACATATTTAATAGGTTTGACAAATTAGATTTCTTGTGTTTCATTATATTCCACCACATTATCTCCCATTGGTAAACATCAGTAATTGGAGCCCATAGGCAATCATACCTCCCAATTTTCTGCCTATTATTGATTCAAGATGGTCACTTAATAGCTTGATGTGATGTCCAGACTTTACACCGTGGGAGATTTCAAAGCCTGTATGTTTTAGGCAAGGGCTTACTTCACATTTTTATTATCTTTTCCTGCATTTTAGGTCATGTTTTCCTCCTACATGTCTAATATTTCCAAAACGGATATAAGCAACATTATAGCAGGTCAAATTTCCCTATTTTCCAAGTCTGTATCTTTGTTAAATACATATGAATGTTACATCAAAGGCTTGATTTCTTTAATACTGTAAGATATATGAAGATGACATGAAAGGTTTCCTAACAAAAGAATAGGTTAGAGTTACCTGAAGATCACTGCTTACCATTTGAGAAATACCTTTTAACACTACTATTTTATGTGCACAATTACTGGTTTTCTAAATGACTTGTAATGAGTTACTTGTCATTTTGAAAGATTTTTCAATGGTGGGTCTCCCTCTCGTCGTTGTTCTGCTGTGCAGGCCGACTCAGAGCCCTGCATGTCCCTGGAGGCGAGAACATGCAACTAATTATTCTGGTGTATTCTCTCTGATGTTGTGGAGATTCCCTGTAGAAATGAGTAAGAGGGATCATTAATGCATTTAGGCTAGTTTGTGGACCTTTATTGAATTATATAGGTAGATTGTTAGTGATGATATTTATAAAGATTTATTTTGGTTTGGTAAGAGGAATGTGTTTGTTTTTATTTTATTTTTCTTGGTTCACGTGATGATAAGAGTTTCATATTCTCTAGTATTCTCTGTAATATCTCAGTGCTTCTCAGGTCCATGGAGTGAGGAGTCTAGATCTGTTGTGGCTGAAAAGTTTAGAGTGACCTTGGGGTATATGTCTGAATACATCAAATATGTTGGAGATAGTGTTGACTTGGTTTTCATCAATAATTTGGACTTCACCTAACAGTACAAAAACTGTACTGAGACATGATGAAATAGGCAAAAAGGTGAAAGAGCCTCCTTCAAATTCAGCTTTTGTCTCTGGAGCTGAGAGCTCTGTTGAGTACTCCAGTCCCACATTCCAAACCACATTTTATGCCACACTATCCGCTTTAGGGCACAGGCAATTGCAAACACCCCCAGAAAATGTGCCCTATGTCTCATTGACTTTCAAAAGGGAGGAGGTATTTTCTGGTCAAAAGAGGGTCGAGTACCATTTATAGATGGATCATGAGTCAGAGCTTTCAGTCTCTGACAAACACTGCTCTTCTCAGGCTGCATCGGCTGAACTAGGCTTGCCTAGTCTTGTTAGAAAGACGCTTTCCAGATGCTAATCGGATTCATTGACATGAACACAGCTGTGTTTCCTGCCATCTTTCCATGTCTTATCTCTTTGAAGAATTCTGTTCAGTTAACGGTGGATATCTACTTATCCTTGGTCATGGGAAGATGTCTATACATAGTATATAGTCCCCTGAGAGTGATCGTGGCGTTTGATCCATTGTGATTTTAGTCTTAGTTAATGTAATGGATTGAGATGTGGTGCTGAGGCCTCTCATCATTAAAATCACATTTCAGCGATTCCCTTGTCATTCAACATAAATCCTGCTAACAGTGAAGTTTGGACTCTCTTCAGCTTGGTTGAACTTGTTTTCAGTGGGCAGTGCTGTCTGTGTGCTCCTCCAGATGCCTGTTCACGGCTTGGAGAGCAGTTTGAAACGGTGGAATAACACAATCAGGTTAACAGTATAGGAAATCAGATTGATGAATATAGGTTTGGTTTGTGATTTAGTTCACTTTCAGTCAAGTCGAGTGAGTTAATTGGTTGAACAAAAAAGACACGACCGTCCATTTTCAGTTCTTTGTTTAGAATGCCTGTTATAAATGTTGCTTTGACATGGACCCAAAATGGATTGAACTCACTTCATCATTTGTATGACTCACACTGAGTAAGTCTTTGTTCAGATGAGCCTGCATATAAAGGGCAGAAAAATCAGTCAAATGAGAAAGTCATTTCTTTAAATGTACCATTATCCCACTGTGAGTCACTGGAAAGAGATGCTGTCTTACTGCCATCGCTCACCCTGTGAAATGTATTTACTCATTGATAAAATGCAGTATCTGCTTAGATACCGTGGATTCTGATGACTGTTTTTATATGGATTATTAGGATTCCCATTAGCTGCTACACTTGGTTTAACTCCCATTCCTCAAGTCCAGCCAGGACACCACATTGCTAAGTAGTATAAAGGCCACATAGGGATAAAACATTCAGAAAGAACGCATTATACTGATAACTTTATGAAGATACATTTAAAACTGAGTATTATTTTTACAGAATTAAAGGAGTGTAGAACTGTGTTCCTTTTCCTGTTATATATTTTTCATGCATTTTTACTATATAAAGTCACTATGCAAATGTTTTCACCGTAGATGAGTGTGACTTGCCAGTTGTCCTCATGCATATGATTCACCTATAAATGCAATTTTACGCTATTACACTTCTACACATACAACAGCCAAAGTTCATGTAACACATGAAACTTGTATGACATTTGGATCACTGGGATTGAAAATTGTCTCAGACATTTAAACAGAATGATTGTTCACAGTACATGTGTCAAACTTTGCATGACTTGTAAAACAATGTACACTTAATGTTCTTTTTTTTTTCCCTCCCCACCCCTTCTGCCCATGCTTCTATCCTTTCTTTACAGATATCTCAGACCGAAATGCTGCCCTGTATCATTTTCATTGGCTTGTTTCTCACTGCGGCCCGATCCCAAGATATCCATCCCTCACAGGCATCATCCTCTATTAGTGAGTCTTGTGACTCCTTGTGCTCCTGCGAGGGAAAAGATGGCATCCTTCATCTTAACTGCGAGCAGAGAAACATCAGCAAAATCTCCCAAATCAAAGTCCCGTCAGGTGTGCCCTTCCACCTGAACCTTTACAAAAATGACTTGGTTGAGCTCCGTGCCGAGGAAATGGAAGGGCTTAAGAATGCCCTTTCGCTGCACATCGGGGGTAATAGCATACAAGAGCTGGAACCAGGGGTCTTTAGCACTCTCGGTTCACTGAAAAAACTCCACATAAATAGCAATTTCCTCGTCACTCTGAAAGAGGACACTTTTCAAGGCCTGGTGAATTTGGAGTTTCTCCAAGCTGACACAAATTTCATTCGGGTCATCGAGCCGGGGGCCTTCAACAAACTGATCCGCCTCAAGGTCCTCATTCTCAATGATAATTCCATTGAGTTTTTACCAAGCAACATTTTCCGGTTCGTGCCCCTCACTCACCTGGACTTACGTGGCAACAAGCTCCAGACACTTCCTTATGTTGGGTTTTTGGAGCACATCGGACGGATAATGGAACTTCTCCTGGAGGACAATGACTGGGTCTGTGACTGTGATATTCTACATTTAAAAATCTGGATGGAGAACATGAGGGCCCAGTCAGCAATCGGGGATGTGGTTTGCAGCACACCACATCACCTTAAGGGGACCATTCTGGCTAAAGTCAAGAGGGATGTTCTCTGCCCATCTCATGCAGATATTAACCTGGAGGAACCGTCAAAGTCACTGGATATGGTTGTTACTCCTTCATCCAAAGTGTCTCAGATTCCCAAGCTGATCAACGCCAAAGATGACGCAAAGGTACCGACACCGTCTCACATTCCCGGCAGTCCTTGTGTGGAGCACTGTTCTTGTCACAATCACCCTGTGGCTGGCTTTTTGATGCACTGTCAGGACAGGGGAATTCAAAAGGTGTCAGATATCGGAATACTTCAGCAAAGCCCCACTAAACTGGTCATGACAGGAAATATGATTCAGAAACTCTTGAAGTACGATTTTGTCACATATGACAGTTTAGAATTGCTCAACTTGGCGAACAACAGAATTGATTACATTGATAATGAAACTTTCCTCAGCTTGAGCAGTTTGAAAAAACTGTATTTGAATGGCAACAGAATTGAAAAACTGTTCTCCACAATGTTTGTGGGGCTCCACAACCTTGAATACCTGTATCTGGAATACAACCTTATCAAAGAGATTGCTCCAGGCACATTTAATCCCCTGCCAAACCTGAAGCTGTTGTCATTAAATAACAACCTGCTCAGCTCTCTTCCAGCACAGATATTTCGCAATGTGCCCCTCACCAAATTAAACCTGAGGAAAAATCTACTTATGCACCTGCCAGTGAGCAACGTGCTTGATCAACTCGACTCACTAGAGCAGATTTATTTAGAGGACAACCCCTGGGACTGCAGCTGTGACTTGCTCAGCCTCAAACAATGGGTGGAGAAGCTCAGAAAGGACACAGTGGTGGGCTCCATTTTGTGTCACACCCCAAAGAAAGTGATGCAGGCTGAACTAAGAAGCCTTCGTCATGAGATGCTATGTCCCGGTTTAGGGACCTACTACCCTATGTCCCCAGATGAGGAGGAGAGCGTGACGGCTACACTGGGGCCTGACAGCACTGGCAAGGGTATGTTCAGCTCACTCATGGACACCGTCCCACTCTCTGTGCTCATCTTAAGCCTTCTTGTTTTTGTCCTCATGATTATATTCTGCTCAGCCGGATTGGTGGTGTTTGTGGTGCACCGGCGGCGGCGAAGGGTAAAGAAAAAAGCAGCAGAGGAGCAGCCCAGAGAAAACACCGGCAGTAGTCCCATTCACTTACATTACAGCATGTACGGGCAGAAAACTACACACCACACTCTGACACAAAGAACAGGGTCTGCCACTCTGTACGAAGAGAGATCGCATAGTCCTATTGTGCAGATCTGTCGCAACCCCACCTACTGCTCCCAGCACAAGGAGCACGACGCAGATTTGGATTATAGCCTCGACGAACCCAGCGCCAAGCATCACCTCTGCCGGAGTATCATGGAGAAGGAGAACACTTCTCCACTCACAGGAAACCCCAGCTCCAAGTTCAGACCCATGGCTGGAGAGTGCCCCGCAGAGTTCGTCACTCTCGGAAATCCCAACTCCTTGTACAGGAACATTCTAGAGAGGGAGAAGGAGCTGCAGCAGCTTGGAATAACAGAGTACCTTAGGAAAAACATGCCCCATCTTCAGTCTGCTGTAGACATGCAGGTCCCGGGGCACCAGGAGGAGTTAAAACTAATGGAGACTATTATGTACTCAAGACCACGCAAGGTCATGCTTGAGCAAACTAAGAATGAGTACTTTGAACTTAAGGCTAACTTGCATACTGAGCCAGACTACTTGGAGGTTCTGGAGCACCAAACTGCATTTAACTGAGCTTCAGCAGAAAAAAACAACTATAAATATATATATATATATATATTATCTTTTGAACCAAGTGCCTTGTCCTGTTGGCCCTCTTGTACTTTCCACAGTGTGAAATATATATCATGGGCACATCACTTTAAGTTTAATTGTAGCACAGAATGTAACTGGTTTATTTTTTGTTACCTTTTAGCCGTTGACAGCCATGTTATGTAGCTGGTGAAAGGTGTAGTATTTTTGGCCAAATGTAACTTAAAGAAACTGTTGCAGTCTGTTAAGCAGGCCTGGGTTGAAACCCTCTTTGAAATCCACTCAATGACTCAGTGAGCTTTTTATGAGTGATTAAATTTCCACGGCGCACTGCCACCAAATGAATTGATCCGTACAACTCACACACCCCCATCTGACATCCTTATAGGATAAAGCAGATGTTTGGAAAGAAGTGAGTGAATTTCAATCACTATTTGACCCAGAACTGCTGTTTAATCAGTCTATCCTGACTCTGGGTATGACCTGATTACACCCTCTGACAACATAAGCGAGCTGGAATGCTGTAACCAGAAGGCTCATTGTGCCGTAGAGTCAGCAAAATGCCAACTGTACATTGGAAAACAGTGATAGAGTGTGGTTCCACTGCTGTTTTCCTGTCAGTTCTTTTGATCCATTCAGTACACTGCACAGTTGCAGTCATAGGACCTTTTTATTTATTTTTATACAAACTGGTGATATTCACAGAAAAAACGTTTTTTTTTCCTCTCAATCAGTAAATACAGCACTTAAACTACTCTATATTATACACAACTGTAATCTTGTAAAAATGCATTGCACTAATCAAATGCCATAAGATGGTGCATGACAATCAACAGAGTCCTGCTGAAACTTTTGTTTTAATTATTATTATTATTATTATTATTATTATTATTATTATTATTTCTGCCAGAGAAAATGAGCCACAAATGTGTATGATCCTTCAGTGTGTGTTTGTGTGTGCGAGCGGATGTGAGATTGTGCTTCATGTCACTAATTTATGTCTGACAATATTCAAACAGCATTCAGGAACATCGCTCCTTCCTCATGCTGACATTGGCTGATTTGGAAGTGGTTTGAACTGATTAGAGGCGGGGCATATTAACCCGTTAGCACATGTATGGTTACTGCCGAGCAACATTACCCGAACGCGAAGCTCCAGTTTTCCATGCAGACAACCTGCCGACTGACTTCAGCCACATTTCCTCTGTTTCTCAGCTCTAGTTAAAAGCAATGGACTGCTGGCGACTGACATTTGCAATGTGGACATTGTCAGGATTTATACTATTCAATCCATTCATACTCATGGAAACTCATTCAACTTTGAAACGGTTCATGTAAGCACACACTCTGTAGCTTTTCTACTTAACTAGATTGAATTATTTATTCTGTATATTTTGTATATACTTATGTTGCATTATATCTTTGGTTTTTGTGTGCCTTCAGTGCTGTACAGAATATAAACAGAAGTTGTAACTGAAACAGGAAATAAAGAGTTGCAATATTACATGCAAGTTGGACCTGAATTTATGGTCAGCTAAAGTACATTGGGTATCCCATTCAGACAATGCCCATAATGTAACATCATACATATACGGTGCAATACTGTAGCCTCTCTGCAGTGCACCGTCTGTTGGCTAACTGACACGTCAGCCACCCTGAGCTGCATCTACACCCCAAAATAATGACACTCTTTTAATGTGTTATCAGTCTTCCACAGTGCATATGTATATGTGCATGCATGTACTTGTGTAAACAGCATTTGGTTGTTTTCCTGCTGTGTGAATAATTTAACCCCCCACGATGGCTCAAACCTAGTCCTTAATCACACAACAATGGCTGCAGGGTTTTTCTCCAGCCGCGCTTTTCTGCATGACTTTCATTTTCTCCTTCTCTCTGGGGGAACAGTGGACCCTCTCTAATTCCTCCATTTCCTATCATAATTGATGTATCTGAAGCTCCTTTGCAAGAACACGCACGTAACCTCGCAGTGTGTAACGCTCACGCACACAGACACACACATACAGATACCCCACCAACATGAATGAATAAATGTTTGTAGATTTGTATGCACACACGCATCATTTAAGGTATGCAAACTCACAGAAGCAAACAGACCGGCACACACACACACAGCAGGGAAGATGAATTATCCTCTGCAGCTTGATCCTGTGAGACTCATAAGCAATACGCTCCTCCAAAGGTGAGACATTAGCAAAGTGCATAACTGTGTTCAGAAAGATTCTTTACTTTAGGCTAGGATATGACTTCAAATGAATGGATTCACTTTTGAACTAAAGCTCACCAAGGTGCTCACCTTGCAACAAAACTCCACTGTTGAATAGATTTAATAAGAAAAGTAAACAACCACAACTCAAAGAAAAGGTAATGAAGTATATGATATTAGACAGAATCCTTTAATGTTATGCCTCAGCACAGGTAAAATCTCGTTCTTGTTCAAATTTAAGCACGGATTTGGAAACTGAAAAATGTACTTTTGTATGAAGTCTTTTGTAATATGTATTCACTCGAGTGTCAGGGTGACCCAGCCTGTTAAGTACATGTCAACAACCTTTTGTACCTTTTTTTAAAATAGAAGATTTGATTTGATCCTGAGAATTATTTTAATATTTTTAAATAATAGAAACAGCATGTAAGAGAAGAATAATTTACTTTAGGGAAAAATGCATTCTAAAACATTTTTCAATTATGTTATTCATGTTTGTCATTGTCACTTTGTCACCACAGTACTGCATACCATACAGCGTCTTTGTCAGACACTTTCTTGTGCGCTCGAGAACAATAACATGATGGCCTCTCGCTAACATCACAGGTTCCCCACATAGAGTAGGTGATGTGATGAGGTTTTGATGCACTTTGCTGCATAAATTTGCACAATAATGATGAAAAATGGTGGTACATTAGAGCAAAGTACCTCTTGTTCAGCATAAGCTATGGAAAGCTATCTCTAATGACTGGATATTCATGTATAGGGGGCAGCTGCTGCAAAGTAACGCTGTCGTTCACACACTAATATATTTTCTGTAATCACATGTAATGCAGCTACTGCATGTGGAAGCATGAACAGTGGTGCTAATTGTAGGACTCATAATAAGCCTGACAGTGTAAAGGTAACCAATGGTGAAAGATAAAATACATTATTTATACACACATGCACACAAAGCGCACAGGCTAACAGACGTGAACTCCAGCAGTACACCAGTAACCAACTGTGACTATTTACAATTCATTCTGAGCACTGCCTAAGTTTGTTTTGCACCACAGCCAGACACAAATCATATCTTGTGACCTGGAATGTAATTACATAGACTCAACCATAAGGTCTTTTTACACATGAGCACTCAAAAACAGCAGCAAACACACAAATAAGGCTTTTGATACGCCAAAAAATACAGCATATTATTGCAATAATAATATTTGTGTTGCCTCCATTAATACAGGCAAAGTGGACTTACTGGAGTGTCATTTGTACTGCAGATGATATATTAGCTTTATTAGCAAAATGCTTTCCAAGAGCAGTCTGAAAAATCTATATCATCTCACCAAGTTATTATTTTATAAAATGGTCTATCTGTTACGTCCCTCAACCACAAGTCATTAATATTCATATCTGAGAGCACAACAACAGAAAATCTCTTCTGGGCAACATTATCGACCCCCCAGTAGCATCCAAGAGTTTCTCCAGGTTCTTTGTAGTAAGCTGAAGTCAATTAATGCCTCACACATTAAGATATTCAGGCTGCACCTCTTTCACCTGCCTTTTAATTCCTCCTGACATTTAATGAACAGTGAGTGGCAGAAATACAGAACAATCGCGCCATTGGATATAATTGCTGGAGGACAAAAAGGGTTCAGCACATGCAAGAGGTGAAAAGATGTAGGTCTTAAGTTGAAATTAGCTACTGCTCCTCAGGGGTGGAAGAAGTGTTCAGAATTTGAACTAGCCACACTGTAAAAGTATTGCCTTAGAAGTACCAACTGTTGGGTAGGTTCATCTCTAACAATGCAACATATGATCATATATTTTACAAGTAAAATCATAGCCTGCAAAGTCATAAGTATCTATAACAGTTGGATAAATGTAGCACAATAATTCCCTCTGAAATGTAGTGGAGTAGTAGAAGATACTGGAAATGCTAGATTTACTATTTGTCAACCCGGTCCAAACCTGAAACTGGGTTACGTAAATATGAAAGGTTAGAGAATTAAAGGGGTACCCAAGTGATTCAGTTTTGCACTTCTATGAAGTTGAGGGACTCACAAGACAGATTTTTATATTTTTAAAGGAGAATGGTCAAAATCAAAGCAGTAGAGGCTGCGATATTCTGACTTTTAGTCTTTAATATGAGTCAAGCTCCAAAAACACTGGATCCTACGTGTCCCACAATGCAATTTCAAAGAAACATTCCTTGGTGATTTAGATCTTTCTGAGCCAGCGGATTGGGACTTTTAGCATAATGTGATGTTTTGTGTCACCAATGGTTCTCAGCCAGGGTTTCTTATCTAGCATCCTTGGCTCTCCAGGAGCTGCTAAGTGACATAGTGAGTACGCAGCCCCTCTGCAGTGACACTACAAGTTGACATGAGGTGCATTAAAATTCTCTCCATCACTTGAGTCCACCTGTGGTCAGTTTAATTGATGGGGTATGATTTAGAATGAAATGCACATCCATTGATCCTTCCAACCTTCCATTTTCTATCCCCATTTTTACTCTTCAGGGTCATGAGGTCAGCTAGAGCCTATCCCAGCATGCACTGGGGCAATGGAAGGCAGACATGCATGAAATGCACATGCTTTTGTAAAGTGACATGGAAGATTGAGCATGTTGGAGCAGAAAAATTTACTAATTTAATAGCAAGTCTATTAAAATGTCAACTCATACGATAATGGCTGCCAAAGGTGTTTCTAATGTATTCAATAGACACAACTGGCACGAAATACCTAATTAAATTCCTCACTTTGACACAAATACGACTGTTGACAAAAAAAAAAAGAAGAAACCAAGTGCATAAAAAAAACCAAAGGGCATGTATTCAAGGCAGTGAAGTGACATTAATCCATATCAAGTGTCCACACGCTGTGTAGTGTATTCGGGAGCCCCAACCATGAATGAAGCACCATTATGAGGGGTGACTTTGTCTGTCAGTACACCCCCACTTCCTGACTGAACTGTACTCTGTTACAGAGCTTTACCCTGGGGGCAATCTTATGATGCTGGCTGCCAAGCAGAGCAGCTTGCTATGAAGCCATGGACATTGAACCCCTATCCTGTTGTTCGCTTGGCACACAGTTTAGACAGCAAGCCGGTGACCCAATTTTACATCTGAACATCAGAAGTATTTAGTCATGGGATGTACTGTATTAAATCTTTTGTTCTGAGAGCTGTCTCTCAGGTATAGGGGATAAAAACTGTTGTATGAAAGGAAAAATCCTCCCTCAAAGCAAATGTTAAAACCATCCTCTGACAATATATTTTGGAATTTTCTGGGTCTGTTTTGTTGTGTTTGTTGTAGACAGTGTTGCATTACGCTGAGGTGTTTTCAGTGCGGCTGTGGCTGTGTCACTTTCTTTCTGATGCCACCATTTTGCACTGATGTTCAGATGCAGAAACACTAGCTTCTCCACCACCCATAGCCTCAGTAGACCAGAATGCAATGCAGCCTTAAAAGACACAGAGTTTCAAGTGTTTGGTTTCTTCTGGAAAGAAAAGTCTTACAAACAAAATGCTATTGCTATTACTTTCACTACATGCATATGTCACAGCTGGATGTTCTCTGGCATTCTGGGAAATGTAGGAAGTCACTGCCTGGCCTACAAGAAAGTGGGTGCCCAAAAAATTACAGCACTTCCTCACCAAATGGCTCCTGGAATGTGTTGAACATCCCAGATTGATGATATATAACACTAAAAGTATCTGAGGGAGGATTTCTCCTTTTTAATGGAGTGTGTGCAGCATTTCATCAGGTATCACATACAGTATAGCATGGTGAAAATGGATGGGGGGGAACAGAGGAAAGTGTACAGTGTGAGTGAGATCATAACCAGCTGATGGATTAAATGGTGGGTAACGTTGGAACGAGGGCAGAAACAGATTGTGTTTTATGAATAGAATTGATTTGTTCTGTTCTCTTGAAAAGACCTTTTTTTCATCTTAAATCAATTGGGGAACATTTACTGTTTCATGAAGTACAGTGCATCCAAAGAAAAGCCATTATCTCGTCATGATTAATGTTATTAAATCCTTACTGAGCATAAAGGGGCATTAGACAGATTCTTAAGTTTTGAGACAACTGTTGAAAAAAAATCCTTCAACTCAATAGAGGATATTGCTTTGATGTCATTGATACGAGCCACATCACCAACAATGAGTGGCTAGTTATGCCCATTTTGGTTGATATGAATGTGCAGAGGTGTGACACTGAGCGGAAAATGCGAATATTCCAAATTGTAAAAGCAATTTTACATGACCTATATGATGTCTAGACGTTGAAATGAGGCCAGAAATTGAGTTTCTTGGCACATATTGAGTTAAATGTAGCTGAACATCCAGATAGTAATGTTACACTGAAGGAATACAAGATGCCAGGTCCGGTGTTGAAGCTGGATTTGTCAGTTTGATCAAAATCATTAGGACTTATGATTGTTTTCTTGTTTTGTCCGGGCAATGGTTATCTCGGTGACAAATACATTGTGTTTCCTTTAATTACTTAACAATAAAAGCCAGAATGTGTTTCGCCAGTTGAATGCTTTTAAATTTGAACTAGCAGCAGCAGGAAATGTTGGGTTTGCATTAGCAGTAACACTAAGGCTGTTTCCTGTGAATCCCTCATGAGTGTGAAGGCGATTCAGATCCTGCGCGGGAAATGAAAACTACTATATAGAGAGGTCAGTACTGAATGTAATACATTGAATGGCTATTGACCATTGCTCAAAGTAAGAAGCTGATTCAGAAAATAGTTTTTCAGGGCCTTTAACATTACACAGCCCCTTAGGAGGTATCACTTCATGTTGCTTCTCCTTCTTTCTGTCTGTAAAAATCAATTATTTTCTAAATCGGTTCATGCAGTCGATAGCACAGCAGCTCTTTATCATTTTAGCATGTGTTTTTTATTCCCATGTGAGAGCATCAATGGCAGATGCCGAATGTTTATGTTAGCCACTCAGGGCTGCATGGCTGTGGCAACTTCCGCATACAGTGATGTCACATGCGTACCATTTAAAAATGCCTATTATCTTGCACATTAAATGCTTGCCATGAATTTAAACCTTCAGATGAATGGATACGTAAACTTTGGTCACCGTTACATTTCTACTGGACTTGAACTGTTCATTCTGCCCTGTTGACAAATTGCCCCGAGCAGAGCGTGAACTGAGCCTGGTTCAGAAAGAAGGCAGCAAGTGACACAGACGTTACAAATATGACCTTGCCCTTATTCATATATAAAAGTATTGGCTATACAGTACCACGAGAAAAATAAATAAATAAACAAACATAGCTCAATGAACCTCTTCCCCTCTCTATGGATTCAATTAATTGGATTTTACAAGCGAGGAAAAGCCCATTCATGCAAATGTAACTTGTACACGGCATGTATACATGTCCCATAAGAGAATACTCTCTGTTATGTCTTGGAAACACAGCGCAAGCTTGTCGAGCATGAAGCGAGGTCAGCTGTGACTTGATCGTCTGCGGTGGGAAGGAAGAGGGAGAGAGCAACACCCTCCAAGACAGAGAGTCACAAGTCGCACTTGTGCTCCCTACATTAGAACAAATTTCCTCATGTGATCGCACTGCAGATGTATGAGATGGTAGCCCAAAGTGTTTCTAATAATATTGCAAGCTAATGACCCATTTCGAAAAGTGCCTGGCCCGGCCCACTTGGAACATTGAACAGGATCACTGATGGGCTTTCAAGGCTCGAGAAGACGTGCAGACAAAGCAGCACAAGCCATCCATTCCTTCCTCCGCTGAATGATGGTGCAATTAAATGTTTCATGGTGTGCCAACATCAGTACTACCACTGCAGTGGATCCCAGCTATCTTGTTCGTCTTCCTCAAAGAGCTGTCATGCAAAGCACGAAAAGATGAGATGTAAGCCCTTTTTCTTATTTCTCTTTTTTCTTTGTTTCGTTCTGTTTTCTTCTGTTTGCCTCCTTTTTAACTTTGCCTAGCTTTCCCTTTTCCCCCTTCTTAGAAGTACATCTAAGTCATATCAATTAGAGAAGTGAACTTTAAACCTTTGCTTCTTTTTCTCAGTTGTGTCTTCCACAAGGTGTGGATGCAGAGACCAACAGTAGGGAGGAAAGAGGACCCATCATGAAACAAATGCAGATTAAATCACTACACTTCTTTTAATAACAATATATCCAGTCTGTTGCAAATTATCATCACTTCATAATGACACATTTTTACTAAAATGCAAGGTATCTGCAGGAAACAGATTTTTCTCCTTTGTTCCTTTTTGAAGAATTCTGAGATCAGAGGTATGCAGCAGGACAGTCGGTGATCAAAAGGGGAATGTGGGATGAAAAAAAAATGGGTAAAAAGTAAATCTTGAAATGTACAAATTGGTTGGGATATTGCTGAATTAACAAGACAGCTGTAAACACAGAACACAATGCATGAAAAGATCAGGCTTTGTACTATATTTGCCTTGTACAGTGTGCTGCATGTATGATTAAACACGCTGCCTTGAGCTTTTTGTGCTTTTTTTAAAACCCAGCCATCATAATAAATTCATGTCCATAAGTTACACATAAGTCATGAACTCCAGACAACTTCTAGGCACTTCATGCATTTCTATAATATTCCATCTTGGAGCCTAAATGAAGTGAACCACTGACTGCTTTGAGCTCCAGAGCATGTTGACATAAATGACATGTACATTGTTTATGACAAGAGGCCTTCAGGGATCATGAGTGACGGCTATCTATTCTACTCATATATCATGTCATCATCAACAGATTAGTGCTATTTTTACATAAAACAACCACATTCACAAAGCGGTGTGTTGTTAAGCCTGTGGCTGTGTATTTTCTTTTAAAAAGAAATAGCAAAATGTTATGCAGGATGAATCTGGCAGTATTCTATGTAGGTTTGGACGGACATGGAGGTCAAACGGTTATTGCGATGCTGAAGTTAGCTTGGTTTAAAATTGATGATGAGTTTCTCAAAGTGCAGCAAATGTTGGGTCACAAAGTTGTAAAGTCAAAAAAGTGTTTTGGTAGATGCATTTTCCAGAGTTACGAACTGCGCACATCAAAGAGCTCTCTTTTTAATTTCAACCACAAAAAAGACATTCTACAGAATACCAGTGATGATAACTCACTAATGTGTTAGAGTACGTGTTTGGACAGGATAGACAGTTGGACAAAACAACAGATTATAAGACTTTCCAACAGGGTGGCATTTGGCAGCCCTAAAAGACAGTACTGTACTGGCTGACTGATTCTTTTGTTTGAAGAGCAGCCTGAGGCGTAAGCAAACTAAGTGGCTCCTAAAGGGATCCCAAATTAATAAACTTAAATGTCATCTGCTCATGTTTTGTCACGATTTTATCGTCATTTTAGTATTTATTTAAAACTATAGTCTATAGGTTACCATATACTGTAATGCTCAGTTTATGAGACTTCTTTCAATGGGTGGGGGCCCCATAAAAGGCTTGGGCAAGCCCTGGTTTGGAATGTAGACACAGGGAAGGCTTTAGTCTTGATTTATATTGTTTCTTTTGTTATTAAAAACACAGACAAAAATACAGTAAATAAATGTGTTAAATCAACTGCAGAATGATCAGTAAAAGTACCCGATAACAACACAAACTTTGATGTAATGGAACAAAGCCGCTGCGTGTCATCATTATCCATTAAATCTGTCAGTAAGCTGCTGTCTACTTTTCAATCTCCCTAAAAATGGCCGCCGGTTGAAACACTTGTTTATGTTTTCAGGAAATCTAAGTGAGGGATTTCAACACATCTGTCCCAGAAGTCCATCCAAAACATGAATCGCATGTGACTCATAGGTCACATCCCCCCACTGTCTGGAGTCCCCCCACTCTCTGTCTTAGAGACCCACTTCCACTGTGTGTTTGGGGCTTAGGACCATCCCCTGGTGAGATCACTAAGTCCCTGAAGTCTCTTATGTGGATTTTTGAAGCGTCTTATTTGGAATTATAGCCAGTCCTTAATCTTGTGGATTTAAGAAAAAACGGATTACTCTCAAAGAAAAGGAAAATATTGTACTTAAAAAACTACTAAAAAAAAACATTTCAGTAAAACTGACAATTAAAAAGTGACTGTATTTATGGGCTATTCCTTTTAAGCATGAAACACTGTGAAATTGCAAACATCTACCTGTGAGGTTAATGTTTCAGTCATTTCCACGTCATTATTTTTTATCTGTATAGTAATATACTCTGTGAAATCTGCTACAGCAGCTGATTCTGAAGAAGTGAACTTGAACTACTTTCCTCCCTCAACTTAAGAGAGTGCAAATCTAGCATGCATTTACAGTGTACTGCAGAATTTGCCTTTTTTTTTACTTTAGCCTACTTTAAATTTTATACAAGAGTATGTGAGCATCCCTGGCTCTGGGCCTCATGTGTTCCTGTTGTTGTATTCTTGACATTAGAAGTCAAAACAATTAAGTCATTCTTCACCCATAGGCCTGTGTTGTATAGAGGCTGCAAGAGTCGAGAGAGGAGGCCAATTTAAACACACACACACATTTCTCCACACGGTACATAGGCGCCTTTTTTTTTTTTTTAATTTTTCTCAAAGATCTGGGACATATTAAATATTTATTCCTACTGTGGTTTTAAAATCCACGTCACACTGGGTAAAAAAAAAAAAAAAAAGAAGGAAAATCTCCTAACTAGCAGTAGTTTTAAGCAGAACTACATATAATATGACTGCACAAGTTTTTCCATTTGAATAGTTTGTTTGACAAGAATGCACACACTCTGTATGTTTCTCTTTTTCATTTTCAGTCCTGCAGGGGGTTCAGGATGTAATCAGGGACAGTTTTATATAGCAGTGATTGTTGTACCTGCACCTGTAATAAATGTCAGCTTTTTCAGTAGAGCCACAGTAAATAATGGTGGACCAGGAAGGGGGAACACACACATACACACACTTACGCACTTACACACAGTCAAGGGGGTCATTGGTTTGGTTTATGTTGTTGTTGTTTAGCTGAAACTGAGACCCACATGAATACTGTAGATTAGCATACTACACACACACACACACACACACACACACACACACACACACACACACACACACACACA